>PVKN010005094.1:0-31731 GCA_004027915.1 Capromys pilorides
TTATGTCTGCAGCCCGGCAGAGTCTCCTGAGGGTCTGTTCTTCCTTGAGGACCTATAAGTTCCAGTGCCCACAGCTCCTCTTTGCAGCTTTCCTGGGTGCCTGCAACTCTGGAAGTGCTCCCTGGGGGTCTTTCACAGGGCCTCACTTAATTGCAGTTACTTGTTTAACTGAACAGCCTATTGGGTTAGACTGGCAGCCCCTTGAGGATAGCCCAAGGACAATCAAACCTGCATTTGCTCACCCTTCAGGGGGTTGATGCACCTGGCCACTAGAGGAGAGACCCGGGGTCCAGTGAGGTTAATCAGTCTGCACAAGGTCAGGGCTGCTGACCCCACTAAGCAGCTTGAGCCTCCTAATCCTCCCCAGCAGGAGCTTCCAGACAGACACAGAAGGCAGTGGGCAGTGGCTCGTGAGAGCTGGCCAGGGCCATTTGGTCCCTGGCCTGGGGCCTTCTGCAGACTCGGCCTGGGGGGGATGGGGCAGCTGAGCCATGTGCACCACCCTCTTCCTGCTCAGCACCTTGGCCATGCTCTGGCGCCGCCGATTTGCCAACCGGGTCGAACCGTGAGAAAATGACTGGGTTATGGGAGTGGGGTGGCTTGCCGGGTTACACCCCAGCTGAAGTGGGCAGTGGTTACCTTGACCTCCGGGGGGCTGGGAGGGAAACTGCAGGAATCCCCAGAGGGTCACTGTCAGAGGCTCCAGC
This sequence comes from Capromys pilorides, assembly GCA_004027915.1. Lineage (NCBI taxonomy): Eukaryota > Metazoa > Chordata > Mammalia > Rodentia > Capromyidae > Capromys > Capromys pilorides. Next base: position 708 of record PVKN010005094.1, read on the forward strand.
TTCCCAGCCCCGGTGGGTGGACTGTGGGGAGGGGCTGGGCAGGGCTGGGCACTGCCCACAACTTTCCCTGCCTGCTCTTCCTTCCCACAGAGAACCCAGTGGAGCGGATGGGGCAGTTGTGGGCAGGAACTCGGATGTGGACCTCCACTCCTCAGGCAGGTGAAGTGGAAGAGTCAGGGGTAGGGGAAAGAAGGGGCTTCCACGGAAGCTGTTGATATGTGTGGTGTGTGTGTGTGTGTGGAGGGGGTCATGCTGCATGCCTGGCAGGCAAGCCAGATGTCTGTTTTCACTGGGTAGAAAAGGGGAGGAGAGTGTGAGCCCCCGGCCCCTTCTCTGGACCAAAGCTGCACAGCCTTGCTTCTCCAAACAGCAGTGCAAGCCAGCCCCAGAAGTACCTTCTGTTAGAAGGAAGGCACAGGGGAGCAGACAGAGGGAGGCAGAGGCAGCTTTGGGTTGCTTTGCTCCGTCCTTGCCCTTCCCTCCCCCTCTGTCTCCTTCTGCCCCCACCCGCCGCCTCAGCAGCTCCTCTGCCTGAACCTACAGCAGGATTCGCTGTCCAGTCCCCAATAGAAGGTGCAGGAGGCGCATGACATCATCAGCACTAAGTGCCATTGGCTGGGCAATCCCTGGGGCAGGAAGCTGTCTCCAGTGGCCAAAAGTTAACTCTTCCCTAGGCTGAAGCCATGTGGCCTTTGGGGGGCGGGGTGTGACACTGGAAACCTCTAGATTTTTCCTGCCCTGGCTCTTTGGTAGAGGCTCCTAAGCCCAACAAGACATGGAAGAAAGTCAACCAGTATCTATTAAGGACCTATTTGTAAGGAGTTCTGTGTGTTCCTATGGACACAGCTAATGTGGGAAAACTTTCTCACCCCTACTAAAACACAGAGCCACAAAGGTCCTTGAGGCTGGGCATGGTGGCACAGGCCTGCCATCCTAGCACTTGAGGAATCTGAGGCAGGAGGATTGCAAGTTCAAGCTCTGCCAGGGCAATTTAGGGATGCAGTTAGGCAAAATACAAAATAAAAAAAGAGCTGGGCATGTAGCCCAATGCAAAAGCTCTGAGCTTCATCCTTAGTAAAGGAAAAAGCAAGAATGAAAAAGAAAAAGGATCTTATGAGCCTGGGACATAGCTCAATGGCATAAGTCCCTGCCTGGCAAGAACAAGGTCCTGAGTTTGATCCCTGGTACAGAAAAAGAAAAGAAAAAAAGATCCTAGGAAAGAAAAAAGGTCTGGGGTCCAGGGTGGGAGGGTGTCTTCACCCAGGCTGTCCTCAGGTGGTAGGGACAGTCAGCATGCATGCCTGCGACCCTCCATGTCTCTCTCTGGGTGGAAGACCTGCCTGCAAGGTGTGTCTTATAGATACTGGCAAGAGGAAGAACTTCACCCTCACTCTCGTCTCCCACCATCTCAGTCCTGGCAGTCTCCCACATTTGGACTGTGATAGGACCAGCGTGAAACAGAGGCCTTTCAAGGACACCTTCCCGACGCCACAGCGAGTTAAGATCATCCTGGCAGTGGCTGATTGTGAAGATAAATGAGCTGACATATATGAAATGACTATCACTGGGCCTCGCCCACAACAGATATCCAGATGCTGGCTGGTCCTCCCTGTTGTCTTTGGCCATGGGATTTAAACCCTAGTTCTCTGCTTACTGAGAAATGTTGGGTCATTTATGTAACCATAGTATTTCTTGTAAACTGGAATTAGTAACCAACTAACTGTGGGTTTCCTTGAAGAACACAGCAACTGCTTGGTAGCTGTTATTTTACATTCAGTCAGTGCTTTATTCTTCCCTAGAGGTTTCTCACATGGTTACTCACTTAGAAAAGGGTTGGAGGACATAGGTGTTTACATCTTCTGTTAATGGTTAAGGCAACTAAGGAACAGGAAGATTAGAAGGGTTCACTTGAGACCACTCTTCCAATTTGTGTCTGATGAGGGAGCTTCGGGCCTCTGACTTCCAAGCAAACCCTCTTTTGCCTGAAATGGGCCTGGCAAATCTGTAGACCATCTGGCCAGGCCTGGCCTGGAGTGACTTAGCCAGAAGGAAGTGGTGCTATTAGCTCCTTGGGATCCAGTTATATGGAAAAATTGGTCCGACATGAAGGAACCACCTGCTGGTGGTGGCTGCCAAAGAGGGCTGGCTACAGGTAGCACGGGGACGAGATTTTCCCGTTCCAAGTCCAATACTCCAAGTTGTTTCTTAGGTGCTTCTTTCCTCAGTACCTGAATGAATGGTTATGTGTGGGGACAAGAGCAAGTAGACATCCAGAAACATGGGTTGTTCCTTCCATTTAGTCCGTTGACTCCAGTGTTTAACTCCACTTAGGGAGAAAGAACCTCTGAAGTAAGCCTTTGTCTGCCTCACCAGGCTGGGCTCAGGTCTGGAACTGGGATCAGCTGGCGAGGTAAGTAAGGTAGGGCCAGGAGCCCTGGAGGCCAGAGGGTAGGGCTGAGGTCAAGGAAGAAGAAATACTTGACACACCAGGCAGTCTTCGGCTCTCTGGTCACTGGGGGAGGCTGAGTGGGAGGATGGAGTGATTTGTTCAGCCTGGTCACAAGCCTGATACATTCCAGAGCACAGGCAAGGGCTGGTAAGAGGAGAACCAGGTGTAGGCCAGGTGGTGGCTGGGCTGGGGCCCGAAGTTTAGGCTAGAGAACTAAGCAAGAGGTGGTGCTCCAGAAAGTCCCTCTGAGAGCTTAGGCTTGTGTGGGGATGGGAGAAAGTACTGATCTGCGTTGGCTCTCTGTTTCAGCCCAGGTCTTCATTTGTCTCTGGCCCAGGAGGATGCTATGGGCTCAGAAGAACAGCAATTAGGGGAATGAGAGGAGCAGTGATGCAGAAGGTAGGCTCCTCCCTGTTGGCCCCCCGGACAGACTCAGCTGTGGGCTTCCTGACTGAGGCGAGAGGAGTGGAGCTGCTTGTTGCTCTTAGGCTCCCTTCCCTTTGAGTTCCTGGGCAGCACCTGAGGGACAGAGGAATCCAAGAAGGTCCAGAGAGAGTGATTTGCTGGGTCCATCCAGTTAACTCTGGGCAGCACGGCAGCTGAGCCACGAGGCAGGGCCAGGCAGAGAGTGAGGAGAATCCAGGATCAAGGCACATGAGTATGGCCCACAGTTGTCACTTGGGTGCTTCCATTTAATCCACGGAGACCATCTGCATGTTGTAAATGGGGGGGAAAGAAGGTGGCTAAATAATGTGCCCAGTGTCATCTGAACTGTTAAGTGGGGGACCCAGGGTTCCCTTTGCCAGTCTGTAACTGCTTGGTGAAAGGGGGAGGCTATTAGCTTGGTCAACTGTGTGATGGCTCTGAGATTCTGCTCAGTTAGCTTGTGGTCTAGGCTGTGATAGTGTCAGTTTGCCACGGTGGTCTCCATTCTCAGTGGCATTTGCCTCTCCCCAGTACCCCAGAGTCCACCCTGCCCCTGGCTGCTCTGCTGGCATCATCAGTGAGAAAGGCCTGTGGGATCTGTGACATGTCTGCCTGCAGCTGGATGGGAGCAGTCACCAGCTGGTCTTCTCAATGTGTTTGCTCTGTGCACGTTCCAAGCGGACAGTAGCGTGTGGGGAGGGACAGAGTGTGACACTTGCTTCTGTCAATGTACTGACTGCTCAGTAATGGCGGTGGCCTCCTTTGCCCCCAGCTGCCCTGCCATTTCTCTCTCTTTACAGTCCTGCCCGACCCTGAGCAGAGATCAAAGCAGATTTCCGCTTGCTCACAGATCCAGGCGCAGACCCTGCAGGCAGCTGCTCCCAACTGTCTCACAGCCATTAATCTTCAAAAGCGCCCCCACCACGCTCCCACTCAGGCATCCCTCCTCCCGGGCCAGCCCCCCACTGCCAGCCCAGCAGGACGACGTCTGCCTGGCTGGCCTCTGCCCTTGACTTTCAAGCAGCAGGGGACAGAAGAGTTCCCAAGGCAGTAGTACTCAGCCACTGCCCCACATCTGAGGAGAGGCAGTGAGAGATGCTACTGCTGAGAGGGAACCTACCTGAGGCTGAGGGAGGGGGCCGGAGCCTGCTGATGCTGCAGGAGCCTTCCGTGGGAGCCTCTCAAAGTAGGGCAGGGAGGAGGCAGGGGAAGGTCGCACCAGGGGAAGGAGCCTGCCAGAGCCAGAGCGCCCACCTGACCTAAGCCTCGAGCCTGCCCACCCATGGCCACCTGTCTCAGCTCCTGCCTGCCTGTCTTTCTCCTGAGAGGCCCAAGCCTTCCTGGTGACAGGACTGTCAGGCTGAGGGCCAGAGGGCATTGTTCCCAAGACCCTGTCTGTGTTCCTTGATCCCATCTTCCCAGCTATTCTCTAATCTATCTGCCATGTTCCTGTCACCTCATTTTTGCTTCCACTCTCTGCCATCTCTGAGTTGCCCACCTCCTTCCAATGGTCTGAGGAACTGTCAAGCCAAAGTCATGGAGCAGATACACGGGCGGGCTTTAGGCCTAGGCACACTTCCACAGCACTGTTCAGTGAGCCTGGGGAAGGTTCCATCCCAGGTGAAGTGTGGGAAAGAGAGAAGGGGGTGCTGGCAGCAGGGCATGTGGCTGCCTGGGCCTGGCAGCTGGGGTGCCATGTGGGCTGGCAAGGAGGGGCCCTCTCCCTTAGAGAGCAGGCTGGCTTTGGTGGGAGCAGATTGTGTTTACACCTTCCCCACACACCCAGCCTACGCTCACCTCTTATTCCCGGGGCCTCTCCCACCCCTGGGTTCTCTGTGAAATCTATGTTTGCAGCTCCTGCTACAGAGTTGCCTCCTTCGGGTGGAACTCCTTTACCACAGGCTCTGGGACCCAAGTGCCCTGCCTGGGTCACTAGCACCTATCTCAGGATGGGTGTGAAGCCTGGGTCAAGGGTGAACGCTTTTAGGTTTAAGACCTAAAAGAAAATGGCTGGGAAGATGGGATCAGGGAACACAGACAGGGGTCCTGGGAACAGGGCCCTCTGGCCCTCAGCCTGACAGTCCTGTCACCAGGAAGGCTCCGGCCTCTCAGGAGAAAGACAGTTTAAGTCTTTTACATTGTGGTCATGCCACTGTCCCTGTGAGTGAGTCCTTTCTCTCTACATTTCCTTGGACAGAGCCACTGCTTAGAAAGGACAGCAGGAATGTTTAGAGGCTTCATAGAGAGAGGGCTAAGGGTAACTAGAAAGAGACCCCCAAGGTGTAGAGCAGGTTGGTCCTAATTTGGGCTGCTGGCTCCGGTGAAGAAATAACGAAGGAGCCAAGAGTGAGGACTCTGGTCAGAGCACTCGGATCTGAATCTCCATTCCATCGCCATTTCCTCACCTGTGACCTTGGGTTCCTTCTGGCAAGTTTCTATGCCTCAGTTTACTTCTGTAAGAAGGTAACAGTAGTACTTACTTCTGAGTTGGGGTGAGGGTTTGATAGTGTATGTAGGGACTGGCACACCTAGTAAGTCTTCCATACACGTGAGCTCATACAATTACTGGGAACTGTATGTTACCGCACAGCATAGATTCTGAATACTTGGAGTTCCTTCCTTCTCACACCACGGACCTTCCTGCCCTGCCTCTCCATGTACAGAATCACTGGGCAACAGGCAAGTACAAGGCAGACTAGAAGAAGGCAGCGGGCACCCAGTGAGCCTGTAAGGCAAGGACCACCTGGCCTTCATGTGCCCAGAATCCTGCCCCCACCTCCATGGGGGTCCTGGGCTCGCTGTCTCCACTCCCTGGCTCTGCTTCCCAAGTGTGTCTCAGCTGCTGAGGAAGACAGGCATCGTTTGCTCTCCTGCTCTCTCCTCCTCATCTGAATGCTAATCCTTCTGCTGGCCGGAGCCTGAGTGACAAGGAGGAGGCTGCTCAGAGCTGCAGGGTGGCCAAGGGCAGCAGCCAGAGCAGGGAGGTGCCTCTGTCTGCTCCTTCTGTGGCTGACACTCAGAGCTGCTGCCAGTCTCTGTTGGAGACTGGAACATGACCAGAGAACTAATGAGGTGGTAGAAAGGAGCGAGGAAGTAGCCATGACAGCTGCAGCAGCTGCTGCTGTCCTGTATCAGTCTGGGGTGCAGATGTGGCTTTGGGGGAGGACTGGCTCACCTCGAAGGTCTGGTGCATGCCTGTGTGTGCAAAACAGTTCCCAGAAGGGCCAGCCAGATAGCTCAGTGGATTAAAGCACCTGCTTAGGCAGACACAGGGACCAGGTTCAATCCCTGGTGTGCAAGTGCTGGCTCCGCCCGAGGGGTGCACTGAGACAGTGACTGAGACTTTGTGGTGGTGCGTGTCTGTAACCCCAGCACTTGGGAGGCTGAGAACAGGAGGATCACTATGAGTCTGATCTGCATAGTGAGACCCCGTAGACCCTGTACATTTAAAAAAAAACAGTCCCCAGAAATGTGTGCACCAGAGGTCTGACCCAAGCCTGCATGACTAAGGCCTGGAGCCCAAACTGAGGCAGGCACAATGCAAGAGTCACGTATCCCATGGGCCCCACAGGCACCCTGGCCCTCTGCAAGGGTCTCACTGTTAGGAAGAAGCCTGAGCCCTTGAGCCAGAGGAAAGTAATGCTGCTTTGGGAGCCACCAAACAAGGAGAATGGCACAATGGCCTACGCTGGGTCTTACATTAATATAATGATAATGACCTTAATAATGCTATTAACAATGGCTGACAGGTATCAAACATTTTTATGTTCTAGGCACTGTGCCCAGTGCCTTATTTATAAGCACTATCTCATTTATGAAACAAGAGCTCTTGTTATCCTTATTTACCCACCTATGGAAGTAAAGTTCACAGAACCCGCTCAAGGTCACTCACAGCTAGCAGGGAAGCCAGGCCTGTACCCGGTAAATCCGATGCCAAACTTTGGGGCAGAGAGCACCAGTCTGGGGGAGGGGCGAGGAAATTCCAGGTGTGACCTGTCTACAAGGTTACAAACACTGGAGCCTGGGCTGGCCCTGGACAGGTCTTTGCTGGGGCCAGGGTTGCTAGAGTCATTCCTACTGCTTTTTCTTCAGGGACACATCTGGCCGACCAGACTCTAGTCCCCAGAAAGACCAGTCCTTGCCTGCCGGCGGAGGGAACTAAAGAGCTGCCTCCTCAGGATCCATCTGTGGCCCTCAGGGAATCAGTGGTCCCTGGCAGGGACGAGACAGCAGGGTCTTCATCACTCAGTCACTGCCACTGCCTCCTACAACCAGGGGCAGAACCCTGGGGAGAAGAGAAAGGCAGCCAGCAGCCCAGCTGGAGAGGAGGAAGTGCGAGGTGGCACACTGTTTTGACCTGTTTGTGTTTGCGAGGGGAGGATGGCAGCAGAGACCAAAGAGGTGGTTTTAAGAGGGATTGAGGACAAGCTGGAAGCAAGTCCTTTTATCTAAAGACCAGGGACCCTCTGTGGGATACATGTGCCCCCTAGTGGGAGTGAAGACTACACGGTGGCCAAGAAAATGACAACAAAACAAAAGGTTTATATTTTTTGATCCTATGAGCTAGGGGGAGCAGTACCAGTCTTGTCCCTATGTGAATACACACACAGGCACACGCGCGCACACACACACACACACACACACACACACATACATATATATATATATACACATACAGAGTTAATATATGCAGAAGCCATGTGAACTAAGCAGTAAAAGAAATTCATTCATTTTTTTTTTTTAAACTTTATTTATTTATGCTCTGGCCGGCTCAGCATGCCCTGGGGGTGGGGCTGGTACAGCATGTGGTGCCAGGGATTGAACCCTGGTTCCTGTGGTTGCCTAAGTTTGCCTAAGCAGGCGCTTTAGACCACTGAACCATCTCACGGGCCCCTGTTTTTTTACTTACAAGTATGTACTGATATACTGGGAGCCAGTAATGTACACACTCCCTGTCAGGTGCTGGGAGTGGCGGTATGGTAATAAGAGTCTATATCACCCCTCCACACACCCCCACACTGAGTGCATACAAAGATCCAGCCGAGGATGCCTCATTCTGCCATCAGAGCCCCGCCTGCTCACATAATCTTTTTTCTCTAGACCTCAGTTTTCCCCTCAATAAACATGTGTTGAATCTAGGTGGGCTGGTGCTAAGAATTAAAGGACTAATGCCCTCCTCAGGAAAAGAACCACTGAATAAAATGGAAGGTTGGACCAGATGACCAGATGCCCTGCAGCTTCTCCCCTTCCAGACAGACTGTGCCTGGAGGTGCTGACAAAAGCTTGTCATGTGACAAATGTTTATGCAGTGCTTGTGTGCCAGGCACTCTGGATACTAAAATGAATTAAGGGCCGGCAATATAGCTCAGTAGCACAGTGCCTGTCAGGCAAGCGTGAGGTCATGAGTTCAGTTCCGGGCACCAAAAAAAAAAAAAAAAGATTAAGACCTTCTGCTACAACCAACCAGGAAACTGGGCAAAATATAAGAAACAGGCACTTGATAACAGGCAGCACACAGGACAATGACCCCATGACTGGCTTGGCTTCTACCCAGAGACAATTCCCTGCTATCCATAAGGATATCCAGAAACATAGCAACAAAGGTGTCTCTCTGGAGAAAGGAAGGTCCTTTCTCTCTCTCTTTCTCTTTCTCTTTCTCCTTCCTTCCTTCTTTCTTTTTTTATGGCATCAGGGATTAAACTCAAGACCTTGTACTTTCCAGGCAAGTGCTTAAGCCACTAAGCTATCTCCTCAGCCCCAGAAGCTCCTTTCAACAGGATGCAGAAAGCACTAATCATAAAAGAAAAATCCTTTGGAAAAAATGGATTAAAAATCCATTTATCAAAGTTAAACTTCTGCTCTCAGAAAGCATGGGAGGAAATATTTGCCAAATATCTGAGAACAGATTTGTGTCCAGAATAAAGAACTTTTACATTTCAGTAATAATAAGATAGCACAATTTTTAAAAATGGAGGAGTCACTATACCAAAAAGTATACAAAGTCACCCGGGAAATGCGAGTCAGAAGCACAAGGAAATGCTGCGACACACCACTAGAATGGTTAAAGTGAAAAATTGACTATAATAAGGTGAAGATATGGAGAAATTGTAATTCTATAATAAAATCACTTGGGAAATCAGTGTGATGTTCTCTTACAAATGAATCCAAGAGCAATGATAATTTATGTCCGTAAAAGGATTTTACAGAAACGTTCAGCAGCTTTATTAACAATAGCTCCAAACTGGAAGCAACCTAAATATTCACCAATGTGTGAGTGGGTAATCGGGGGTTCATTAACCCAACAGAAGAACACTCAGCAATAACAAGACATGAATGATGGACATCAGCCACAACATGGGCCAATGGGGAAGCCAGACACAAGAAAAGCACTTCCTGTGGGATTTTATTTATGAAATTCTAGCACAGGCAAACTAACGCAGAGTGACAGAACGCCGATCAATGGCTGATGAGGACCAGGACTGGAACGGGCTGACTGTAAGAGTCTGAAGATGCTCTTTGGGACAACAAAAAATATTCTAGACCATGGCTAGGATTACACTTATTGGACTCTAATGGCACATTTTGAGTGCGTGTATTTTATTGACACATATACCTTAAAATAAAGACAACACAGTTAAAACAAGAACAAAGACCCAATCCTTGTTTTGTTTACATCCTAACAGAAAAGCCAGGCAGGAAACAAAAATAGTTCCAAACAGCACAGTGAGTGTTAGAAACATGTCTAAGCAACAGGAGCTTCCATTCACTGGGCATTTACCTTATACTTAGGCACTGTGCTGAGTACTCTGTACGCACAGTCATAAAAACAGTCCTGTGTGGCTGGAGGATCACCATGCTTCCCATTTCACAGATGGGAAAAACAAGTCTTAGAGATGGGTAATCTGTCTAAGGTTACACAACTAAAATCAGCAGAGCTGGGATTTTCCCCCAGGTTGGTCTGATTGCAAGGCAAGTGCTAAACTACCTGCCCCAAGAAAGGAGCCATGCAGTAGTCTAAGTGCCTGTCTGGCAAGCGTAAGGACCTGGGTCCAATCATCAGTACTGCATACAGTACCAGCCCAATGCCGAGCCAGCCACCAAAACCTGGCATGGTGGGACATGCCTGTAATCCCAGTGCTGTGGGGGCTGGGACAGGAGGATCACTATGGAGTTGAAGCTGCATAGTGAGAACCTGTACCAAAATAAGTAAATTTTTAAAAAGGAGCCATGGGCAAACCACTAGGGACTGCTGTAGCATCACAGCCAAGACTATGCAGAGGAGGCTTTATGAACCGGACTTTGCCAAGCAGGGGAGAAGATGAGGGGAAGGGAATTTTAAGGCAAAGGGAACAAACACCACCACAAGAAAGGTTATGCAACAGTTGTGAGAAGGCAGATTTCTGGGAATGGAAAGACATGCATGTCCAGGAAATAGGAGATGAGGGCCAAAGAATATTACATGTTCTTCAAATTTGTTTATTTTTATTTTTCTAAATTTCTTTTGCGTAGGCGGGGGACTGAACTCAGGGCTTTCGCACTGAGGAAGATCCCCAGTCCTCTTTTACACTGAGCTAAATTCCCAGGATCTCCATAAATTTCTAAATTCCCAGGCTGGGCTTGAATTTGCAATCCTTCTGCCTCAGCCTCCCTGAGTGCTAGAATTACAAGTGTGTACCACCATGCCTGGTTTAAAATCCATTTTTATTTTTTTATTTTTTTAGCTGTCTCAGGCTGCCTTAAGGGTGGATCTAGGATCAAACTGTCACCCCCTGTGCCTGGCTGGGATTGCCCAAGCAGGCACTTAAACTACTGAGCTAACCCAAAAGCCCCCTAAAATCCATTTTTAAAGTAACAGTTTTACTAAAGGCAACATCTCTGCAGAGTAGGTGAGAAATGCACTGCTTTTCTTCCTGAATATTATCATAAGCTCAAGGAAATAATATACAATTCTGAGGTCTCTATTTTTTTTTAAGGTAACCAGAATCTTTTTTCTAATAGTTTTTTTTTGTTTGTTTTATTTATTTATTTATTTTATGGCTGGCTCAGCCTGCCCTGGTGGTGGGGCTGGCACAGCATGCCGTGCTGGGGATCAAACTGCAGTCCCTGCAGTTGCCTGAGCTTTCCTAAGCAGGCGCTTTAGACCACTGAACCATCTTGTTGGCCCCTCTATTCTTGATAAATAGAGGGTATATATTAGTATAGTTCTCCTCCTCCAGAAAGATAGAGTTATATTCAGGGATCTAAGATTTTTGCTTAACAAGATTTGTGGCGAAGCTTCATAATCTTCTGGGGAGAAAAAAATCCTGCATGTTTTCATGATGAACTTTGTAGGGGAAATGAACTGAAGTCGCTGAAATTATGCAAAACTGTTCTGTTGTCATTGCAAAATATTCAGTAAACATATCACGGTTATGTTAGTGTTCTGGCAGTATAATGAAATACCTGAGATAAGGTGATTCATTTATTTTATTTTGACTCATAGTTATGGAGAGTTAAATCCAAGACTAGAGGACTTTGGGCCTTTGCTTTAGGCTAGGAAGGTAGCGCATCACAGTGGCTGGAGGTGGTGCCAACCGCTTAGCTCCTAAGCCAGGATGCAGAGAGGGAAGGGGAAGAGACTGGGGTCCCAATCCCTTTCGATGGCACACCCCACTACCTACCGACATCTCACCAAGCTTCACCTCCTAAAGGTTCTACCACCTCTCACAGTGCCACCCTCAGGACCAACCTTTGGACATATGGACCTCTGGGGGGGCATTCACCATCCAAGCTAAAACGGTACTGTAACTTGCCCAGTCAAACCATTTTTCTGTGTTTTGCCATGAGCTGTTCTTTCAGGGCATTCTTTTACTTCCTAAAAAGGATATGGGAGGGCCAATATCATTTAGGATGATTCTGACTCTAACAGACTGCCCAACCAAAATGACTTAACTAATATAGAGATTCATTTTCTAAAATCTCATCTTTTGCATTTCACAGAAATTAAGATGCCAGTGCTTGCAAGACACATCCTGCATTCAGAAATACTGAGATATAAAATATTATCTCTGAATCAGAATAAGAAAGCTGAGGAGGTCAGGGTTTTAGGACTGGCTATTTCAGCAGTTCAGTGGCACCATCAAGGACTTGGATTATTTTTTCTTCACACTCTGCCTTCATAGGCCTTCAGCTCCTGCTTTGGAGGAAGTCTCGTGGATGACAAATGGCCGCAGCAATCTCAAGCACTGTATCTTCACAATCTCCCAAAGTCAGAAGAGAGGCTGTTATTTTTTAAAAGTATGAAAGTTTTCCCAGACCTGGCCTGAATCACACCGCAGACAAGATGGAGGCACAAAAGCTTGCACAAAGGCCACTACCAGTGCTTGCACATAGCTACACTTCAGGGCAACGGCGTCAACTGTCAACCGCAAGCTGCTGGCGTATGACCTGTCCTCTTTTGTGTTGTTAGTAATAAAATTAAAGATTCCTTTCAGCGTTAAGGAAGTAACTTCAGTACTGCAAAGACTCTGTTTTCTATTACTGTGGGGTTATTTATTTATTTACTTATTTTTGCAGGACCAGGGTTTGAACTCACAACGTCACGACCTTGCACTTGCCAGGCAGGCACTTGTGCTACGGAGCTATCTCCCCAGCCCCTATTGTGGGTTTTAGCTACTGAGCCTTGAAGCCATCAGTAGCTGCCAACAGCAGACCACCTTACTAACTCTTGCACTCAGAGCCTGAGTTCCTGAACAGCACTGGGGACTCCTGCCCTGTTTGGTTTGTGATCTACTTCTGTCACTTATAGATAGACTGGCAGAGCTAGGGAGATAGCTCAAGCAACATAAGCACTTGCCTGGCAAGTGCAAGGTCCTGGGTTCAATACCTGGTACAAAAACAAACAAATAAACAAACAAAAAAACCCCAAAACTGGGATTCTTCCCATGTCAATAAATACAGAGCTGCACAAACGAGATCATAGTGACCTTAGCACTTCAGTCACAGCCAATCTGTCCTGCATAGCTGCTTGCTCTTTAAAGTTTCTCTGGCTCCTTCCGGACCGCCTCTGCAGCTCTATCTCAAGTGTGCTCAGGCACAAGGTCTCTTGAATTTTGCTCCAGCTTCTCGGTCACTGCCCAGCTACCCCTGGCACCTCATGGGTTGTGACAATGCTGCTGTTCTGAGCACAACTGTGCTCTGCAGGGGAAGCTGTGTCCTATCAGCTGTGAAAGCTACACAGTGCCTGCGACAGCACAAGAAGCTATAGAAAATGCCCTGCCTACATACCGGGTGGCAACTAGTCTGGGACCCAAGAGAGCCTGTGAGAACCTGGATCCTCACAGTCCTTCCAAAATTATTATAGACAGCTACGTTAGATAGAAATATTATTCTAGGCCCTCAAAGGAGCCAGTACAGAAGTACACATCACAACAGTGGGTGGAGGTGAATTTGTTGAAGGCCAGGCCTCAAGATAATGATGGAATGACTACACCTACATGTTTCCACAAGGGATAAACAATAATGATCTATATCTTAAAATAGGCATTGGGCACTTGGGTGGGGCCAAGACTTCTTGGACCATCCCTTCCACAAAAGAGCCTCGTTCTTTCCATGTAACTTGCTATATACCCTGCTTCCCCATTGGAGCAATACTACCTAGGTGACTATACTTGTAATCTTGTGGGTTGCCCATAGTTTTGTCCCACCTTATACAAACTTGAGGTTTTGCTAAGACCTTCTTTGAGAAGTAGGCTTAAGGGCAACTCACTTTCCACATCCCATCCCTGTCTCTCCTAGGCAAGAGCTATCTTTCTCTCAACAAATATTTTCTGTTCTTAAACTCTTCCTCAGAATTCATTCTTTCATTTTGGAGAACATGAACTGGGTGTATTAGATATCTAGCAGGTTGGGATTTAACCTATTTCCCTTATATCATGTAGATGTCTTATATCATTTCCATAATAAAATCATCTCCTGAAAACTCTCATGCTCACTTTTACTGCTATCACAGGGCTCAAACAGTGCAGCAGGCACTTAGCATTCTCTTCTTTTCATTTCTGATTTGTCCCCAATCATCCCTGCAAACAAAAATTCTCTTCCCTTCCCTTTTGCCCTTCAAAAGTTCTTATATATTATATCAACTCATTTAAAAAACCCTCATTTATGGTGCAGAAAAACTTAGTGCTGATGAAAGCATTACTTCTGAGGGCCAGGGTCAAATCCTGATTCTGTTAGTTGTGAAAATTGTTGGTAAGTTCCCTCCTCTCTCAGTGTTTCCGTCTCCTGTTCTGTAAAATGGACAAATGCTAGTGCTTTAGAGTGCAACTATAAGGTTTAAATGAGTGAACATAGATAAAGGATTCAGCGCAGTGAGCAGCACCTGATCCATGCTCTAAGGAATTAACTATCACGATTATCTTGTCTACAGCAGATCACTTGCTCTCACTACAGTAGCTTGTTGTTGCTGTTGTTTACATAGTAGTTTCACAGCCAGCTTTTGGCAAATTTCTCCAAACTGCCTTGGCAAATCTCAAAAGAAAGGAACTTTGCAGAAAGGAAACACATTCTTCCTCAAATAATTTTCATCAAAGGTAAAATGAATTAATGGTGATTTACTCAGTTCTTAGCAAGAGCAGAGATAGCCAAATGCCAAGCTTGTCTCTGTGAGGAATGACAAAACAACAACAACAAAAAAGATCTTTCTTGCTCTTGAAGAATTTAAAATCAAACTGGGGAAGGGGTGTGTGTATAATGTGGAAACTAGAAAATGAATACCCACAACATATTATCATGTACAGAAGAAGGTAAGACTAAATGCCCTAGAGATCATTGCTAATGGGTTGATGGGGATGGGAAGAGGGGAACGCAGGAAGGGATCCATGGTCTTGGGAATTTAAACTCATTTCCAAATACGTGTAAATTCTGCCCTTTGCGGTTTTACTTTGCTGGGAACAGGCCCTGGCTTTGATGAGGAAAACACTCTACGACTGAGCCACATCCCCGGCCTAATGTGTTTAGTTTGCTTTTTTTGCCCCCTCACTCAATTAAGGGAACCCTGGCGGCTTCGGGGCTCCCACCTCAGCACAGTTGGTTAGACCAACCCTAGGGACGCCCCATGCCCACTCACCCAATTCTTCTTTCCCTTCCCTTCTGCCCAACGTCCTTCCCCCCACTTTATTCTCTCTCTTCTGTGCTGTCCTGGGGGTTTCATACTGGGCTGTGTTCTTGGCCCTTTTTATTTTATTTAAAAAATCTGTGGCAGGGTCTCACTAACTCGCTAAGTTGCCCAGAGTAGGCTTGAAGCTGTAACCCTCCTTACACAATCTCTCAGCGTGTTGAGACTACAGGCATGCCCACCATATCCAGCTCAATCTGATTTTATTTTTATTTTTATTTTTTTTAATTTTATTTATTTATTTATTTATTTGCTTGTTGTGTTTGTTTGTTTCTTTATTTATTTATTTTTGTGGCTGGCTCAGCCTGCCCTGGTGGTGGCGCTGGCGCAGCATGTGGTGCCGGGGATCGAACTCCAGTCCCCGCAGTTGCCTGAGCCCTCCCAAGCAGGCGCTTTAGACCACTGAACCATCTCGCCGGCCCTCAATCTGATTTTAAAAGCTCCCGACCCAGACGTAGAACGATTTTCAGAATCTCTTTCACTAACTAAGTGAACCATTCTAAATTACGGCAGGGTAATCACAAAAGAAATTCGGCTGGGCCTCAGTTTCTTTCTTGGTTCCTCCCCTTCCCAACTGCGCCCTCTCAGGCTCGCCCAGCGGCAGTGCGTACTGAGAAGCTTAGCGACTTTCTGGTAGAAGGAACCTCCAGCTTCATTTTCTGACCGCTGTAGCTCTCCACAGACAGGCTTCTCACTCCCAACCCTCTGCTGGCCCTGGTGGCGCCCACCACCTTATCCTGGCAGCATAGTGCAGCATCCTTGAGGTGAAGACTCACCTGCCCCTCGGCGACAGCTAGTTTTGAACTACACTTCCCATAAGACCTTTTTCGATATCGCGAGATCACTGACGAGACTGCAGGGAAGACCTGCACGCAGGCGCAGTGTTGCGTTCTTTCCAAAGTCGGCTTCCTCGTGTGTGGAAGTCATGGCGGCTCCGTTCAGTCCCGAGCCCGGTGAGCAGCCTCGCGATTCTGGTGATGGTGTAAGGTGGGAAAGTGGGTTTTTTTGTGGGGGCTAACACTCTGAGTCTCCTCTTCCTCACACCTGAGGTGGCGATTATGAGCCACTTATAATCGGGCTTACAAAATTGGGAGAGACGGTTGAACTTTGGGATGAGAAAATGCTTTCCAAAAGGCGAGGGATTTTTGTTTTTGAATGGAGAGAACTGAAGCCAATTTTTGGCATTGAAGAGCTCCTGGAAGACGGAGTTTCTTGCATCCCGCGCGATCCAGTACACTGCAGTCATTCCTATGTTGAACATGCAAGCCCAGCACCCTTCAGTGTGTATGTGGGGGGGAGGGTTCCCTCAGTCTAACGCTCCCGCTCTCACGGTGGCAGGGTTTTATGGTTTACTCCCCCCTTTTTGAGACAGAGCGTCACTATGCAGTTGTTCAGGCTGGTGCTCAGCTCACTTTGTAGCCCAGGCAGGCCTTGAACTCCTGGTGATCCTCCTGCCTCAGCCTCCCGAGTGCTGACATTTCACAGGCATGCACCACCACACCCGACTAGCAGTTCTTAATGAGCATTGCTCACAGTAACATTGAGGGCGACCAAGTGTTAAGCCATTTTTGCTTAATGACTACATTTATTTAATTAATGGGATTGTAGACTCCGGAAACATACCTTTTTTTTTTTTTCTCAAAAACTTCTATGTTACACCCGGCTCAACCTGCCTTGGGGGTGGGGCTGGCGCAGCACGTGGTGCCGGGGATCAAACCTCAGTCCTTGCGGTTGCCTAAGCTTGCCTAAGCAGGCGTTTTAGACCAGTGAACCATCTCTCCGGCCCCCAGAAATAGCTTTAATACTGAACTTTTTTATCCCTTCCAGAAGGCCTTCCTTTGGCATCTGCAAAAGTAATGAATGGAAACAAGCCAGGACCTGAGCGTTCCCAAAAAAGCAGAGATGGTGTAATGGTCTGTCTGCTTTATCTGAAGTTAAGTTCAGCTGCCTGCTGGTCTACCCAGAATCTACAGTGCTAATTCTTGAGGTAAAAACGAGGAGGTGGGTGCTGGTGTTATTTGGGGCCGCTAGGTGTCACTGTTTAAATGAATACAATTGGCCACTTGATTGTAAGGGATGAAAAATGTGCATGAGTTGTGGTTGGCTGGGCTTAGAAGGTTGTTACTGGTTGAGCTGAGGATGATTAAAGTTATCCCTGTCTGAAATGACATCTTTGTGGAGTTCTGACTTACTGAGGCTCAACTTTTAACCATGTTTAAGAATTAAATTCTTGGGGTCGGGGAGATAGCTCAGTAAAATAAGCGCTTGCTGGCAAGCACTGGGTCCTGAGTGCAATCCCTGATACTACAAAAAAAAAAAAAAAAAAAGCTTTAAGATAGTTCCTATGAGAATGAAGTTTGTTTTTCTTTTTATTTTATTTTTTGTTGTTGTTGTTTTTTAGTGGGACCAGGTTTTGAACTCACGACCTTGCACTTGCCAGGCAGGCACTTGTGCCACGGAGCTATCTCCCTGGCCCCTATTTTTTAAGCTTTATTTATTTATTTATCTATGTTATAGCCGGCTCAGCCTGCCCTGGGGGTGGGGCTGGTGCAGCATGTGGTGCCAGGGATTGAACCTCGGTCCCTGTGGTTGCCTAAGCTTGCTGAGGCAGGCGCTTTAGACCACTGAGCCATCTTGCCGGCCCTGTTTTCCTTTTTAGATTGAAGATATTGGCTGTAAACTTTGAAGGAAATCATGTGGAAACTCATCTTATAGTGTTGAGCTGAAGGGTCTTCATGAAATTTCCATAAACGGTAAGACTTTTAGGTATTGCGTAGGATTGTTTGGGTTTTGGTCTCCTATAAATAATGGTTAGATTTGGAAATACATGAGCCATCACAATTGTGATGGCCTAGATTAGGGGAATAGTACCGAATTAGTCTTGTTTGCATAGATCCCCCCCCCCCCCCCCACACACACACTTGGCTATTACATAAATTAATAAACTGAGGCTTAAAGAATTGTCTTGCTCAAAGTTCCATAACCAGTTAGTGGAGGTTTTTATCTTTTTGAGACAAGGTCTTGCTATGCACTTCAGGCTGGCCTTGAGCTTACTTTGTAGCCCAGGGTGGTTTGAAACTTGGAAGGATCCTTGCTTTAGCCTCCTGAGTGCTGTGATGATGGGTATGTAACACCATGCCCAGCACAACCAAGTGGTAAGTTAAATTAGATGCATGATTCTCAACTGTGGATGGAGGGTGCTCCCAGCATCTCGTCAAGCAGAATATCCTACAGCCTCTGAGAACTTAGCAACCTAAAGTATCAGAGAAACTGAGATTGACAAATCCTTGGAAATTACATATTAGGCTAGAGATCTGAGTACTAGTCTAGGCCTGCTACCAGATAATGGCATTGGTACCTTGTCTTTTTTATTTGTAGTAAGTTGGTGGTTTCCAAGCCTGGTCATATGTTAGAATCACCTCCAGAGTGTGTAGTACATGCAATCCTGGACTCCATTTATAGTGGCCACAGAGCAGAATGGCACTGCTTTGAAGCCCAATAACCAAGTGTGACCTGACCAAGAAGAGGCATGTAGGAATAATTAGTTGATCTGATCTACTTTTAGCTCAAGGATTTCATTATAGCAAGATTATAGCACTGGTTATTTTTAAGTAGCCTTTGAGGTAGACCTCTAATCCTCTGTTTAAAAAAATCTGAAAGCCACACGCCTTTTCTGCAGGGTAGTTTCATGTACTCCAGTGTGTGAAGGAGAAGTGAATGACCTTGTGATACTGTCTTGGCAGGAGGTACTGTGTATGCAGCTGGCCTTCACGATGGCCTTAGTTATTCTCTGTCACCTCAAACCTTTGACTGCCTGCTAGAATGCATATTGCCTACTGCATTCTCAGACACTGCTGAGTGACCCTGTCTTAAAAAGGGCCTAAAGGGCTAGGGAGATAGCTCCATGGCACAAGTGCCTGCCTGGCAAGTGCAAGGTCGTGAGTTTGAACCCCGGTCCTGCAAAAAAAAAAAAAAAAAAAAAAAAAAAAAAAAAAAGGGCTTAGTAGCTATATGGTACCAGGTCTGTGACTTTGGGTATATCTATAGACACTAGATGGACACTTTTTTTTTTTTTTTTTTTTTTTTTGCCGAGGAAAAACATTTTAATAAAAAGTAGACAAGGTTGACGAAAGGTTCACACAAGGGAAATAAGTCACAACTTATTGTGAAAAATAGTTTGCGTGCATTCTTTTTTTTTGCATGCATTCTTGGCAGTGTTGTGGTCTAGCGAATTGTGGGAGCTGAGTCCATGATGATGAAAAGTTATCCCTGTCTGAAGGCAGAAGCCTTCCTGTGTGGAATGTGGATCTCTGAAACTCAGTTTCCCATTTGTTTGCTATGGTATTCAAGTAAGTACTGTGTGTATCTTAAGTAGGTGTTTTCAAATTTCTCTTTCCTGCCAGGTAACATTCTCACTCCAGTGCTTGGGAGATCCACTGTGTCGGCCAGCCTGGTTCCAGACCTGGGCGTGGACCCGAAGCGTATCATTCATGTAAGCAAAGAAGATCTGAGCAGCCTCCGGTGGTGGTGTGTTTTTTTTTGCTGGCCTTGCCCTGGTCTTGAGGCTGTGATAAGTGGCTGGGAGGCTTTGACCTCAGTTTGTTTTCTTTGCTAGGTATTTGTGATATGAGACAACGCTGAACTGCTTTGCAGGCAAGTAAGACAGTTCTTTGATGTCTGTATGCTTTGTGTTCCTTTTTGTTCCTAAGAAACCCCACAAACCGATGATGATGGTTAGTTATCCCTGTCTGAAATGTTAACTGAAGGGAAAAAAGTTTATTCTGAGGTTTAGGGGTGGTTCCGTGCTCCAAAAAAGTTCATGTTCTAGCAGGGATTGAGCTGAGTGAACTCCACAGGAAGTTGAATGTGCCCAGCCAAGGCCCTAGTGTAGTACATCCTTTTGAAGGTTAAAAAAACAAAAGATCTGGTGCCCTGTAGTACTGGCCATTTGATTTATGCTTATTGTTGAATGGAACAGTGTTTGTCACATAGTTCAAGAAAATGAATGTACTCTTTGAAGCAGAGATGAGAATGTAATACATGCCAGCTTCCAACAATGAGAATGGTTAATGACTGTGACCTTGTGTCCTGACATTTAGGAAAGAAGAGGTACATGGCCCTGGCAAAGCTGTTTGGTTTCCAGGTACTTTGTTAACACCAGAGCCCCCATATGAATGGCACGCCTGGCACAAGAGTGCTGCTTCGGTTCTTGAGGTTGACGCATGAGCAAGAACCAAAGTGGTTTTGTGGAGGGCGTCTTTGTTCTCACTTAAATGCCACACTTGAAATGGACACAGATTACTCTTTTCTGTTAAAGTTGGCAGCTATGTGTAGGCTCCTTAACTTAGTCATTTGTTTTGAAGGTCACATTTTTGTTGGTTACCCAGGAAGCTACATTTGGGGTGTGATTTAATGAGCTTGAACACTAGCTCCAGCAGCTTATAGCTTGCAAATAAAGCAGAGGGAAATGGCAGGTTAGCAAGTGAGGAAGCTCTTTGTTATTAATTGCTTCTGGGAGTAGACTTGGCTGTTCTGTAGGACTCTAGTAAACCCTAACATTCATGTCCAGAGAATGTTGAATATATGCTTACTGGGAATTGTTTTCTTAGCACTTAGTAAGAACTTTTCCCCTTAGATACTCTTTAAAACTAGACATCGTGGCGGGTGTGGTGGCACATACCTATAATCCCAGCATTTGGGAGGCTGAGGCAGGAAGATTGGTGTTAGTTGGAGACCAGCCTGCGTTACAAAAGTGAGCTCACAGCCAGCCTGAACTGCGTAGCAAGACCCTGTCTCAAAAAGACCAAAAAAAAAGAAAGAAAGAAACTTGATTCTGTCCATTTGTGGTCTCTGCACATGTATAATGGTGATGATAAGTCCTAGAGTGGTGGCCCTTTTTTGCTCCTAGATTCTTCACTTTTATCTTTTAACTAGGCATGGTGGCATATGTCTATTATCCCAGAATTCTGGGAGGCAGAGGCAGAACACCAAATTCAAGCCTAGCCTGGGCAATTTACAACCCTATCTCAAAATAAGTGAGTGTAGATTCAGTTCAGTTCAGTGTAGAGGCCTTAGGTTTAATCCCTGCTAACACTAGAAAAAAATTAGCTTCAGTTTTGAGTCACTTAGTTGGCTGTTTACTTCCTGTTCTTTGATTTTACAGGTGATCTCCCTATGATGCTGGACCCGCTTGCACAGGCCTGCTCCTAGCATCAGTAAAACCATCTCCCCAGAATGGAATTAAGAGTTCTTTGTCTTTCATTTAAGAAACCATTGGCATTTGGTGAAATTATAGAGTATAAGAACATTCACAATCCAATTTAGGTGTCCTGTCATGTACAGGAGGGACTGTGGCGATTGTAAATTAAAATTGACTTGTATATACTCTGTTGGGAGTCTGAAGGGAAACATGTTTAGGGAGTCTGTCTGGGTGGATTTCTTACCCAGCATCTTGGTTTTAAACTTTGAAGCACAAATAAAGTTTTTTTTAATTGGCTCACTACCCTATGGGTTACTTGTTCTTTGATTTTTGGAAAATACATTCCTTGGGGTTTTGCAGAATAATACTTAACAATTACAGAATTTAATTGGATGTTTTCATAGTTGCCTATTGTGGGGCTGGGGACATAGCTCTGTGGCACAAGTGCCTGCCTGGCAAGTGCAAGGTCATGAGTTTGAACCCAGTCCTGCAAAAAAAAAAGAAAACCATAGTTGCCTATTGTACTGCTGGGATAGCAGGCCATAGAGCTTCTCCATCACTGCGCAATAGGATGGGATGTCAGGGATTCTCATACTTACATTGACTGCCTTCCTAGAGGTAAGGGACTATGATGCCAATGGAAGGCTAGGTGGGAGGCTTTGTTCTAATACTAGTAACTGAAGAATCCTGATTTGTACTGCTCATTCCTGTTCTTTGGAATGCTGTGAGCTTTCCCAAGCAGTTACTTCAGTATTTAAAAGCCCAAATGTCCATTCTGTTGGTCAGATGTCTGGGTTTCTAAAGATCTTTTATATGTCTGATGACTTGAGTTCATCCCCATCTCTCCTAAGCTGATAGCCTTCTAAAATCACAGAATCAGAGGCTAGTTCCTTGGGCCCTGGTCAGTAGGCCCATGGGGCTTGATGTTGCCTTGGGAAGTCTGCCCACCTGCACCTGTCGAGACCTCTCCCTCTGCTTTGTACAGTCGAGTGCATCTAGCTGCTCAAAGCTGAAGTCACTAGTCCATAAGCCAGACACTAGCAGGGCTTGGTCAAGGGCTGTGTGTAACCTAGTTAGATAAGTCCATAAAATTAAACTGCCTGTCAGCTAGCTAAATTCAGATAACTGAAGTCGTGACAATGAGGGTTCAATATCCAGCAATGCCATCTTGGTGACAAGCTGATCTCTAGAGACACTTCATCCCATGGCAGGCAGATGTTCCTGTAGTTGACACTTACACAGCAGGATCTTTCACCCTTGGGTTTTGGGGTTTTTCTTTTGGGGTCCTGAAAATAGGACTTGGCTTAGGCAAGCACCCTTCCACTGAGGTACCCCTAGCCCTTGTTTGGGTTCTGCATGCCAAATACCCTGCATTTTTTATGTTCTCCACTTCCCCCAACAAAAAAGACAAAATGGTCATCCATCATTTATGCGGTTTTATCTAGTCTCTCAAGTTACACTACTTTTTGTCCTCCCACTTTGTCTGAAAGCAGCAGTTTCATGTTACCAGAGTTGAATGGCTTTGGTGTTTGTGTGGAGATGACATCTGTGGCAAGTTTGGGCTGGGGAGAAGCATTTGCCTGCACCCGCTGCTTGGTCTTGGTTACTGATAGGCCCTGACAGGCTCACTGACATTCTGAAAGGCTGGGTGTGTGCTGCCGGCCTGGCGCTGCTTGTCTCAGGTATAGCTGGCTACTTCTTGCTGTCTCATCTTGGGAATATTCAGTTTTAAATCCAACAAAGCAGTCCACTTTCCTGTGGCCACATGAAGATGTCTTAACGGTTTCAGGAAGGACGTCATGCTCTGAGCGGGCCTTGATGCAGTCAAATTCATCCTAGTACCCTTTGGTGAGAAGGAGCAAGTTGAAGGCTTACAGCTCCTCTCAAAGGTTGAAAAGCCAAGAAAAAGGTGTTGGTCTCTTGAGTCAGCTCTGCAAGCAGCAGAGGGATCTGCACTTTGGACTTAGCGCTGGTACAGCCAAAGGATACCGGCCTTGTGTAGTTCCTTCCACAGGGTGGCTTCCAGGTGCAGATCGTGGTTTACATAGAATTTCAGTGGCTTTTTCTTTCTTTCAAAATAGTGGTCAGAATATTTCCGGTAGTTACTGGTGATGAATCCATAAGCACTGACCTGGAAAGGACAGCTGAGTGAGTGCAGTACTTTCTGATCCCCACAGTGCAGCCTGTCTCATGTAACAGGAGGAATTCAGGAAGGCATGCCTCCACCCCCGCCCCCCCCTTATGCAGGCACCTGTGCAGAAATAAAGTTGGGTACGCACTGTGCTCGACATACCTATTGTTCCTTCAAACCAGTCTTCCAGCCTCAGATAAGTCTCACCCCCACCAAACAAACAGGGAAATGGGTAGATTAAATATGACTCTACTGACGTTTTTAGGGAGCAGCAGAGCTGGGTTTGGAACTTGGGTGTGGCTCAGGGCAGTCGCCCATTACTCTCTGATTCTCATTCTAACACTACAACTGAGAGGCTGGTCCAGTAAAATAAGGAAAAATCCAGCAGGCACAGTGATGGCATGCCTGTAATCCCTGTACTTTGAGATGCTGAGGAGGAAGATTGGAAGCTTAAGCCTAGCCATTAGGAATTTAGCAAGACTATATTTCCAAATAAAAAGGCTTTGGGGATATAGCATGGGATGAAGGCCCTGGGTTCAATCCCATAGTATGTAGGGAGATAGGGAAAAAATAGTCAGCTTTCATCCTGGTTTTTAAGGCTTGTCTGAAAAACTCTGCTGTTCAACTTTCTGCCTCTGCAAAGTTCGTATAGGCAGCGTCCTTCCAGCCACATCCAGCCTGTGATTTCCAAGTTGCTGTGTGTGGAAGGCTAAGCCATCCATGCCATGCCATCCCTAGGCTGCCCCCATAGAAAGACGTCTTCAATGTTGTTGAGATTTTCCTTTCAGAAAAAGGCAATTTGACTTGACATTAAATGCCATATAGCAAAGGAGAGACGCTCTGGGATAGGTGGCTGTGGGGGTTAAGGCAGGGCTGGCCCAGGACCCATCATTTAGAGGAACCTACATAGCCTACATAGCAGGCTCCACAAGCAAGCTGGTTGGCAGAGGTTCCCACTGCTGAGTCCTTTGTCTGTGGGGTACAGGCTGAGAGCTTTCATCTGAGGTTGACTTTTGGAAAAGAATAGCAGGGGACATACCAAGTTCTGTTTATATACACCCTCTGCTGCCAGGGACTCCTGGAATTGGGGCTCGTACCTTGTCACAGCTGTGCAAGGCTGTTAGCAGCATGAGGGCCCCAGTACTAGGCATGTATATATCTTCAAAACCTCTGTTAATCAACTTTGATTTCAGAAATCTGGAAGCAAAAAGAGGCATTAAAACCTGAGAAAGACGTTCAGGTATTGCCAGGTGTGGTGGTGCAAGCCTGTAATCCCAGCACTTGGGCAAGGTTGAGGCAGGAGGATTATGGATTCAAGGCCAGTCTGGATTATGTTATCTTGATCTCTTTCTCAAGTAAATAAGTAAATGAATAAAAAAAATCAGTTGTTGATTACTAGCTTGATGGTTGTACCATTCCATTTTATGGCTGTCCAAACACATTTCTAGCACTGCTACAGCCCAGCCAACTTCCTACATGGGGAAAAAGTCAAATGAACTCCTAAATGCAAACCCCTTATGTGGGGGTACCATGAGAAGGAAGAACCCTGGACACAACCCTTATCCCTGTCCCCTGTGCAACACCCTATCTTTCCACCCCTGGACTGTTGGCTAATCACAAACCCTGAGAATAGGTGGCCTCTTTATTTGGTCTGAGACCTAAATTTCTCTCTACGCCACCTCTTGACTGAACAGGGATCACATAGGAGACAGTTTTCTCCTGGTCTGGACTTGGGCTGGTGCCCACTTGCTCTGGCCTCAGACCTGGATGTGTGTCTAAGCGTGGCGAGGCAGGGCACCTGCACTAGCTGAGCCTTTTTCCTCTGCAGAGTTGGGCTTCCATGGCCTCCCCAGATCCACCCGCACCCCTCTCCATCTGCTCCCTGTCCGGGGCTGTTTGTCTCGGCCTCAGCACAGCTCTTCAGCCATGGCACCATTGACATTTGGGGCCACATAGTTTCTTTGTTGCAGAGCCCATCCTGTGCACCATAGAATTTACAGTAATATCCATGGCCTCTACCTACTAATGGCAACCTCTCCTCTTGACAACCAAAAATGTTATCCTGCAGGACTAGATACCGACCCCACCTCCCTCCAGCACTGTGAACTATCCATTCTGGGAGGGACAGAGTGCAGGATGGAGGGAAGTGAGATTAGGCCCATCTGTCCCTTGGTTTCCTCCAGAGTTCACCTTGGGCTAATACTGCTTCTAATACCCACTACCACCAGAATCTCCTGTTACTCTGGCCACTAGGCCACCACCTCCATCAAGGTAGTAAATAAACTAGTAACTGAAATAATAGAAAGTACTTGGCACTGTGCCTGGCACATGGCATTTGTTGTCATGAATTACAGTGAATGGGGCTCCTAGATTCAGAGTGGGTGGCGGGGAGCGCTGATCTTCCTGCCACCCTCCCCCATCCCCTTCCCTGCCACTGTACCTCTCTTTCAGGTAGCCGATGAAGTCTGGATGCAGTAGCTTGAATTTACTGGCAGAAGCTTCAGGTCCAAAGTAGGTCTGAGGCCTAGAACCCATGTTAGAAGTGGACAGAGCGCCCATCATGTTGCCAGTTGTAGGTGGAGGGGAGGGTGAAGGCTCTGGGGCGCTGGTAGAGGGAGCGGTAGGCTCTTGGTTGGGAGTAGAAGCGGGAGAAGGGGGTGTAGAAGGTGGCCGGCAGCACAGAGGGCACCACGTGTGGCTTCCCCTTCAGCAGGACCTCGGTCGGTGGGCAGTAGGAGAGGGAGGATGGAGGTATGAACAGGGCAGGGGGTGTGGGGAAGGAACAGTTTATAGATGGGAGGTCAGGGGGTGGGGGAAGAAGGGGGTAGTACAGGGAGTCGGGAGGTGGTGGGCGCTTCGGGGCAGGGCAGGGAAAGTCACAGGGAAAGCACCGATTTTGGGGAAGTGGACATGTAGGGGGCTGAAAAAAGGGAGGCTCCTTCAGGAAGCGGGACACATAGGGGGTGATGTAGGATGGGATTTTCCAAATAGGCCCAATGTAGGAGGCTGAAGTGGCAGGGCTGTAGGAGGGAGACCTGGGGGTTAGAGAAGGGTTTCGAGAGAGGGATTTTAAGCCAGACTGGGAGGGAGACTTGGAGGTGGGTGGCGTGCTGGTTTGGTTAGGGCCTCGGGAGGCATTCTGGACATGGGTGCTGGGGCTCAGGGAAGGGGACCGGGAGTGAGGCTGAGAGGGGTTTGAGGTGGAAGGGTGGGAGGGTGGGCGGGAGGAAGCCCCTCGGGTAGGGGAAGGTGCTGAGGCTCCAGAAGAGGTATAGGGCTGCTGGCCAGGAGGGGCAGCAATATGGTTGGAACGGGACTGGGAGGGGGACTGGGTAGGGGATGGATTGGGGGTATGGGAGGGGGAGCTCATTGGTGTTGGGGAGCCTTATGTCCACCTGATGTCTCTGAGGCAGTGCCCCCAAGAGCCCAGGCCCTCCAACCCCGTGTCACAGAGCCTGACCCACAATAGAACTAGGCAGCAATTGTTGGGTAATCAAAGGGTGGGGCAGGGGCTGGCCTGGCTGGTACCACTCAACCCATATAGACCAGCTCAGAAGCTGCTCTTGCCAAGCACTGTGGCTCACACCCGTAATCCCAGCCCTCGAGAAGCTAAGGCAAATGGTTTACAGATTTGAGCTCAGCCTGGATGTTATGGGACTTGGTGAGACCATGTCTCAGAATAAAAGAATGAAAAAAACAAGTGGAGGCCGAGGGGCCAAGGTATGTAGCTCAGTGTGAAGGCCTTGGCTGCAACCTCAAGGATTTCTAGGACAAATAAATCAATCCCCCCAGAAAACCTTCTGTGCTCTTTGGGAAATGGGTGAGCTGTTCCCCAAGCCACTGGGAAGAGGCTGCTCATCTCTGCCACAGCCGTGGCTCAGGTGTCTGAGCTCCCGATCTCAGGGCCAAGCCACTGAGAGGCCCAGGAATAGCCTCACACCAGGCCCAGGACATGGTTCACAGGAGTTGGACCCATGCCCACTGCTCAGGAAGGTGGGAGGGAAGGCACAGTGACCTTTCTTCCTACCTCTCAGGACACTGGGCCTGCCTCGCCTGTGCCTGTCTCCTGGGCGCCCACCCACCAGGATGCATGTGGGGGTCCTGGCCCCAACTCTGTTTCCTGAATGATACACATAGTGAGCCAGGAGGCCCAGCTGAGGAAGAGCCTCTGGCACTGCAGCCACCCGTCAGTGTCCCTCAACCACTGATGACTGGGTTAGTAGTGGAGCCAGCAACCTGGGACTGAGGAACCAGGTGCGCTTGCCTCATTTAGAAAACACTCCAGCTGACAGGGAGCCAGTAGGGTCTTCCGGGCCTTCCTCAGGCTAGACAGACAGAATACAGTTTTTCAGTGCTGAATCATGGTGAATGATTTGGGGCTATCGAAATCTCAGGGATTTTTCTGGTTGCCCTACACCCAGTTTTGTTACCTTACCATGGGCTTATGAACAGGAAACAGGACCCCATCACAGCGTCGCACCAGTGCCTCTGTGGCTTACCTGTCTCCTTCGTCTGGGCCCTCAGGGACAGGCACACCCAAAATGGCTGATCTTAGCATCAGGTACTCGCGGATGCTTGCAGGGATGAAGATGTAGCGCAAGTCCTGTCAGGGTGAAGACCAGGCTAATTCATCTGCTGCTCAGAGGGACTATTAGCCCTCCCTAATCTTGGCACCTGAACTAACAGGAATTTCCTAATCTCTCTCTTTATTCCCACTTGGAGATAACATGGTGATTTCACTGTATGTTCAAAAGTGATTTGAAACCCTTACCTATATGAGGTAAAGCTTTAGCCAGGAGTGGCCGTGTATGCCTTTATCAGTCACTCTGGGAAGCTGAGACAGGAGAGTCACACATTCAAGCCCAGCCGAGGCAGCTAGTGACTTAGTAAGCACTTGTCTCAAAGGTAAAAAATAAAGAGGATTGGGAATGTAGCTGAGTATGAAGGCCTTGGGTTCAATTCCCAGTGCTGGGGCAAAAAAAAAAAAAAAAGAGCTGGGTATGGTGGCACACGCCTGTAATTCTCAGCACTTGGGAGGCTGAGGCAGAGGAAATGCTTTACTTTCCAGGCTAGCCTGGACTACGTAATGAGTTCAAGACCAGCCTGAACTGCACAGAGACACCTTGTTTTAAAAAAAGTTTCTCTAACAAAAAGTGGAAAGCAATAGCATGTGACTGGAGATGAGACCATAAAAGGTACTGTGGCTTTCTTGCTGTCCTTAAATGAAGCTGACTGTCACTTTGTGAAGGCTCTCAAGTAGCCCACAGAGGAGCCCAGGTGGCAATGACCTGTGCGAGTACCATCCTGACTCAGCTCCCACTGGAGGCTTTGGATGACAGCAGCATTACCACTGTCTGAGGGACCCTGAGCCAGAACCATTCCACGAAGCTACTCCCAGATTCCTAACACATTGAAATGGTAAGGTAAGAAATACTTTTCATTTAATGATTTGGAGTCAGTTGTTATATAGCAACATATAACTCAGGCAAGTGCTGTGGCCACCCTGGAAATAAAGCTGTCTCATTTTGTTCTATTGAGAGCTAACAGGCCACTGGGGAGGCTAGGGCTCTCTTGAATACTGTAGTCAGAGGAAGAAGCTTCTAGAAACCCAGCCATGTCTTGTGAAGCACTGCAGAACCCCTTGCCTGGGATCTCCTGGGTCCTGCATATGACACCTAGAGCACTTGAGGTGGTAAGTGTGGATTTAGGGCAACTGGGCATGGGTGACAGAACATGAGGCCAGCGGACAGGTTCAAAGGTGGGTTCCCACTCACTAGCTGTGACTTGGACCATGTTCCTTTCTTTGTGTCTGTTTCCTATATGGGGCTATTGTGAGAACTCAAGAGGTCATACAGTGTTCTTTTGGTCGGCCATGTGGAGAAATAGAAATCACTTTAGCAGGTCTGACCAAGGGGCCTAGATTTTGATAAGTCTAGCTAGGTTATCTCAGACATGTTCCCAGATTTCTCAGTGTCTGGGTTTTGCCATCTGAAATTGGGTAGAATTGTCTCACTCCTGGCTGCTGTGATAACTATGTCCATGCCCTGTACTGTGTTAGGCACAGCAGAAGTCCCCTGTGCACAGCTCCTACGGGCTGATCTTAGAGATTATGAACTCTTGCCAGATGCAAGGACACCAAGCTCCCATCTCCCAAGGGCACCTGTCAAATGCCTGGCATGTTATCAGCACTCAGTAAATATTAGCCTTCTATCTTCTGTGCTCTACAGAAGGCCCGAGTGGCCTGAAAGAGTATGGAGTCCTTGACCAGCTCCTCCTCCAGGTTCGATTGCTCCATCGCAGGCAGCCCAAGATCCTGGTGCTATGCTACCTCTTTCTGTCCACTGGAGATGGGTCTGGAAGCCCAGTGGCCCACCCCACAGAGGGACCCCAGGAACATGGCACCCACTGCCAACCACAGTGATGTGCCCAGTGGGCCCTCACCTGTCCTTGTGGTACAGAGGTGAACCCCAGGTGATGGTAGGAGAGGAGGGAGTTCTTCATGGTGTTCACAGTGAAACCATAGAAGGAGATCTTAGTGCCCACATCATGCTCAAAGCCTTTGATCACTGCTCCGTTGAGTCTGGCCAGAGCAGAAGCCCATCAGTGTCTCTGATGTTATACTATTCCATCTGCTTTACTTCATTTCCATGGTCTTTGCCTATCCCCACACCCCTCTTGTATTCACATACTCCCTCTGCACCTATGTCTAGAAGCAAACCCAGTGCCCCCCAGCCCTCCAGGGATACTCTACAGCTGCTTTGCACTTGGGTTCCTGAGCTCCATGTTGAGGGTCTGCTGAACCTGCTTCTATGCTGTCTGTTGCCATGGCTGCTCAGGCCTCCACACTGCTTAGCCCCTGCAGCCCTGGTCTGTGTCCTCAGGAAAGACACTCAACCCTGGGCCACTGAACAGCAGCTGTCCACACAGTTCTTCTGCCCCTACTCCCTGGCCTCTGCCTACGTACCTGAACACGTAGTCGTGGGCGTCAATATTTGAACCCTGCTGGGACCCATTCAGAATGCCTCCGTTACCCACCACAGCACACCGGATGCACTTCAGAGAGGGCTCCCCTGAGGGGGCAAATAGCTGTGCGCTCTCAGATTTGTTCAGGAGGCTCAGGGTAGAGGTGATAGCTGTGGGCAAGGACAAGGGGAAACCATGAGGAAGGCTGTCACCAGGGCCATTGGGATCTTTCCAGCGCACCTCGCCCAGGGTCTGGGTTCCAGTCCCTCCCAAGAGGCACCAGAGCTGGATGGTGCATGGGCCTGGAGTTGAGGCAACTGAGAAAGAGGAAGAGGCTTGGCTGGGCCTTCAGCAGCTTTAAGAACTTCAACTAAGGGTGAAGGTCTGTGATCCCAGCATACAGGAGGCTGAGGTAGGAAGATCACCACAAGTTTGAGGCCATTGGGGGCTATATAGAGAGCTTAAGGCTAGCCTGAACTATATAGCAAGACCCTTTCTTTTAAAACAAATAAAATAGGGCCCAGAATATAGCTCAGTGGTATAGCAGCAAGTGAGAGGCCCTGGTTTTGATTCCTGGTAACAAAAACAAATCCCCCATAAAACCTCACATAAAGCAAAAATTAAAAATGTAAAAAGGGCTAGGGTGTGGTCTAGTGGTAGAGCACCTGCCTAGTACACAAAAGGTCCTGAATTTGACCCCCA
>PVKN010005095.1:0-31704 GCA_004027915.1 Capromys pilorides
CCCCAGCCTCTGAGAGCCTTACTCTCCATGTTTTGGGTCACGTAAACAGGTTTCATAAGACTGCCATGGATATCATTAAAGTATTGAATGTACTTTTCCCATCTAGTGCACTCCCCAATGCTCAGAGAAACTGGGCTGCACCCGAGTTCTGTATCAGTGAGGCAATGTGGCCTGGGCTGGGGCTCTTAGCTGATCCTTGGGACTGGAGCACTGCAGGAGGCCTCACAAGGGGAGAGATGATTTCAGAATGTCCTGGGAATCTCAGCCATACCCTTGCTCCTTTCCCTGTCCATATCTCAACTTCCTAACTAAATCGTCAGAGTTGGTAAAGAATGCATAGAGGAGCGGAGGCTGGGCTCCCTATTTATCTCACTCTGCCTGGGTGATCTTAGGTAAGCTACATCACGCCTCTGGCCCAACACATAAAATTGTGAAGTAGCCAGGTCCTACTCTGATAGTCTGCTTCTGTCTTGAGAGCTTGAACGCTGCTGTGTATATTTGCACGGGCCGGTGTGTATGTGCATGTGTGCGCTTATGTGCACATGTGGCTTCCACACGACAGCTGATCTCCAGTCCTGAGGCAGGAAGGAGAAGTACCAGACCCGGAAGCAGTGGGGCTCAGGCCCCGACGATCTTCTTGGCCAGGTAACCAGGCACAGAGTAGAGAAAGAGGGCGAACAGGAGGAGCAGCAGCAGGAGCAGCAGCAGCTTGAGGAGCAGCCAGCGGTAAGAGTGCCACAGGAAGTAGCGGGCAGACTTGAGAGGGTTCAAGAACCAGATGAAGCTGGTGTCCGGCCGGCTGAAGCATCGGAAGGGAGCACAGAGAAAGGGGCAGGGGGGATGGGCTGAGATGGTGAGGGCTGAGCATGCGCAGTTCAGGTGCCTCAGGCCCTAGTGCTGCCAGGGAGCTGCTTGCCTTTGGCAAAAACTAGTAAGACCCTGTTTCCTCTGCTGGCTGGGCCCTTGCTGTGTCCCTGTTCAGATGACTTGTTCTTTAGCAGAGAGGGAGTGATGGGATTCAAGGATGGAGGAGGAGGCACCCCTGGCCATGAAGGTGTGGCCCCGGAAGAAAACAGAGAGGGCACCTGGGGGTGGGGGCAGGAAGCCTCCACATTGTTCTTCCCCCAAGAGCCACATGGCTGGGGGTCTAGGCAGGGTCAGCACTTACTTGGGTTTCTCTAGGGGATCAGGTTCATTACGGGCCAGACCCACTGGATTTTTCTCAGCCTCCTCTGCTGTTAGTAAGTGCAGCTCAGCTTCCACCTTGCCCTGAAGAGTATAGAAGGGCCCCATTAGCCTGGCCAGGTGCCAAGCCCTTGGCACCCCAGCTCGGCCCAGCCTTGCCCACTCCTGAGCAGGAGTGCTTACCGTGAGCTCAAACTCATCGTTCTCATTTCGGGCCAGGAGGGGCCACCAGCCTTTGACGCGCTTCTGCTTGAAGATGGAGACCAATGGCACGTCCACCTCCCCGGTGGCCATCTCCATGGTGCACTGCTTGGCTGTCTTTGCACCCCGGGGAAACCGGTTCAGGTCTAGCTCGATGGCCCCTGTTGTGACCCCAGGGTCAGCACTCGGGCTATGTGGTGGTTAGGAGACCCTGGCTTCCCTGGTGCCTAACTGATGGAGTGTGGGCCCTTCCAGCACCCGCCCACCTCTCTCCCTCCATCCCTTCCCTTCCAGGAATGTGGGGCATCCCTGGCCTACACCTACTGGCTCCACTTTGTCAAAGTCCTGCTGGTCTCACAGATTTTGGGATAAAGAGAAGAGTTTGGGAGGGGTCTACTTCACACAGGAGCAATCTAGGGCCTGGGGAGGAATGTCTCCTAAGGAAGCCATGCTGGGCCCTCCTCGGCATGTCCAAGCACCTTGTCAGCCTCAGTTATGACATGGCTAGGGGAGCTCCTGGAGGTGGGATCCCCTTGGATCTCTGTC
Organism: Capromys pilorides; assembly: GCA_004027915.1. NCBI lineage: Eukaryota > Metazoa > Chordata > Mammalia > Rodentia > Capromyidae > Capromys > Capromys pilorides. Next base: position 1,933 of record PVKN010005095.1, read on the forward strand.
TGATGGACGAGGTGAGGCTGACACCCTGCATCTCCAAGTGAGCTCAACCTGCCCCACCCCATCCTGCCATCGGTTCTGGACCCCAGCCCCTGCCCCATTCTGCACCCAGGAAGTCGTCGGCAGAGAAGTGGTCTGCATCCCAGATCTGCAGGGTAAGCCGCGCGGGGATTTTGTACTCTGTCTCATCCCAGGAGAACATGGACTCCTTCTTGGAGATGACGATCCTCTCTTCCGCTGCCAGGTAGTCAAAGGGGAACAGGTAGCGCCAGTTGAAGTTGCCCTCCCCGGTGAGGGAGTGGTAATGCACATCTGTGTCCTGCTTGTCTTCCTGCTGGCCCTTCAGCCACCTGCCAGGTACCACACCCTCCAGACCTGCGGCTGAAAGCCAGGTGGCCCACCCCCCCCCCAGGTGGGCGTGCCAGGCAGGGAGTGCTCACCCACCCCCGCACAAAAATGTCGCTGGACTTCTCCCCTGTGAAGAAGTCATCGTCCTCCAGGACTACCTCGTCTGTGTTCCACACGATGACACGGAGCTCATACCTGGCAGGGTCAGGAGAGCCAATGGGCACCTCGGGCTGGGAGTTTTCCAGGGTTCCCGAGTGAGGACAGGCAAGGGCTAGAGAGGAGCAGCCCTGGGACTGGGGGTTGGCCTGGGGCTGGGAGAGCCGTTGGCAGCCATAGGGAGGCCTTGTCCCCATGGTCCCTAGCTAGATGAGGCAGCCCACCAGCAGGTACACGCTGTCCTTACTCTGGGAGAGCTGGCCAGGCGAGCATGCTCCTGAGTGGAGAAGCCAAGGCCAGGGAGAGCAGGGCGGAGAGGTCAGCATTCTGGCTCCGGAGACCAGAGCTGAGCTCTAATTTTTATTTACAGTCACGGCCGGAAGCCTGGTATGGAAACCTATGGGTTCTGTTTTCCTTCATGTCCTGATCTTCAGAAAGGATTTCTCCCTTAGATTTAATTTAATTACAAGTCAGGTAAGAGTGAGGCCGTGTCGTCCACGAACACAGATGGGGGATATAACGCTGGAGTTACAGGACTAATCCTGGCCTGCAGCCCAGAATGAGCCGTGGGGTTGGATTGCCCCCTTGTGGAAAGATGAGGAACAGCAGATAGTTCAGGTAGAGCAGCTGGGTAATTTTCCCCAGGAGGTACAAGGGGAAATGCAGGGACCTTGGTTACAACATCACCCAGAAATTCAGAATAGAGTGCTAGGGTATGAAACAAGAACAAGACCCGCCGACAAGATGGCTTCACATGCCCAGGAGAGCTGGCCCTGAGTCCAGGCACTGGGTGGTACGGTATCAGACAGAGAAGGCTAAGACTCACCCTGCCACCTTGTGGAGGGGAAGGCTGAGAATCAAAAAGGTGAAATGACCTGGTCAGGGTCAACCAGGAGGCTGGGGTTTGGCTGCTGACATGGCTCTTCCCACTCCACTCTTCCTGTCTGTTTCATCTGCAGGCACTCAAAGAAAACCTGGTAGATCCTATCACTGGGCTGGGGAGCAGGCCCTCTGGGGCTCTGTCCCTGCATGAGTGTATAGGCAGGCACGTGTGTGAATGCCCCGCACAGGGCTATGTGTGGCAAAGCATAGGAGCAGGAAAACCTATATGAGGATGCCCCTGCGTGCTGACTCATGTCCCTATCCACCAGAGTGCAGGATGTATCCTTGTCTTTGCAAATGGGGACTTGCCAGGGCAGGTGCATAGGTCTATCTGTTTCTCCCCCCGGAGGGCTGGCCACATCCAGGACCCAGGGCATGGTGCTGAGCAAGGTCATCTGGGCCCATGATCCCTCCAGGAAGGACTGGGCTGGACTGTGGACAGGGCAGGGTGGGAAGGAGTAATGCTGGCCTGACAGCTCACTTCTTGGGCTTCCGAGGGGAGATGTCCAGAGGTGTCCCAGGGGCCGGCATATCCATGGGGAACATGTCCACCCACAGCTCCAGGCGGCCCTGAGGAAACAAAGGGTATGACAGATGTTCCAAGGACTTCTCCATCTGGGAAGGACAGCTCTCTTCATCCTTGCAACCCATGTTCTGGGAAGCACTCATGTTGTCAGTTAGCACCTTTGGATGCCAGAAATTTCTACTGTATCATCAATACCCAGTCACAGCTTCTGAGGGTGACAACCCAGGCCTCCAATCACTGATGTAATTCTCACCCAAAAACACTTGTCATGGAAGTTGGCCTTGGCAGGGAGATGCCTGCCAGACTGGGGAGTGAAGCAGGAATACAGGGAATGGTGTGAAGCCTCCTTTCTGCCTCTATGGAGCCTAGGTTCTGAGTCCATGATCCTAAGTACCCAGGAATCCCAAACAGGCAAGTGTCACCTGCTCAATCCCTGGCTTGTCTGGGTTGAGCAGTGGCCTGGTCTCCACGTGTTCCGGCACAAGGCGGCAGCCTGCTCGGGGGATGTCCTCCCAGTGCCTCAGGGCAGACAAGGCCACATGCTCATCTGTGGGCTTCCTCTGACCTGTGGGGCCAATGGATCAGTGATGAACATGGATTCTCCAGAACCAGAAAGCCTATGCTGAAGACAGGGACTCAGAGATAAAGCCCCCAGCCATCACCTGTGCACCCATTTCCATTTTGCCATAGGGAAACTGAGTCACAGGGGAGTGGCTTGTGCAAGGGAGACCTCAGCTGTCCTACAGAGCCCAGAGAAGTCCTTGGCCTCCCTGCTTAGACAAGCTGAGCTGAGAATCTTGTGTGATTTCCCAGGGGAAGGCATTGGCACAAGCTCCCTCACTCGGACACCGCGACTTCACCAGAAGTGCTTCATGGGGAGAGTGCAGGGTATTGAGCCAGAAAGACCTGGGCTGGTGTTTCTAAAGTCACGTGACCTCAGCAAGTCACTGAACTCATTGGATCTGTTTGAGCATCTGCAAAATGGTGTAACTCATCTGCTCCAAGGGGATGAAGAGGGGTGAAGGGAGAGAAGATGGGGTGAAGGGCAGAGGCTGGGCAGACAGAAGGGGCCACTGGAGTGAGAGGCCCAGGGTTTCCAAGTCTAGGCCAAGGCCAGGCCTTCAGTATCTCTGAGCCCTCCCAGTCTCTGAATCCCTGCAGAGGGCCTGGCTGGCTCAACCAGTGCCTATTACCGTTCTCGTCCTCAATTTCCGAGGGCCCAGTGAAGATGCGGTTGGCCACCTTCACTCTCCCAGGGGGCCCAAAGTGGGGCCCATCCACTTTGCCTTCCTTGCAGAGGCGGGTCAGGATCTGGCTGGGCTTCATGGGGTCCCTCCAGATATTGTAGCCATGTCTGTGGGAGGTGACACACAGCTTGAATGGCTCCAGTGGGGGCCAGACCATTTGTGGGTGGTAGATGATTCTCACCAGGTCTTAAACTATTATCCTATATCTGCGGATGGGTTTGTGACACTGAGGCTGCCAGAGGCTGGCCCCACTGCCACAGCTGTGGCTCACATGTTCAGCGTCTCCCAGCCAGTCATCTGTTGCACCCACTCCTCAGGAACCCCTGAGATTCCCATGAAGAAACCAGTAACAAAGAGGTCAAGGGACTAAACCAAGGTCACACAGCCTGCAAGTGTCAGAAGTTGGCTCAGATGTCCCCAAAGGCCTCTCTCTCTCCTGCCCCTTGCCCCATATCACCCCTGGGTGTGTCCTGAAGAATGTGGCCAGTTGCAGGGCCAGAGGCCTGGCCCAGGACAGAAACCACATGTTGACGTCTCCAAATTGTCACCTCTAAATCTTGTTTTAGGGTCACAGTGCAGAGGTGCATCAGTCAGACCCCTTCCCGCCTCTTGCTCCCAGGGCTGCATCCCGGTCCTCTCACATGGAGTAGGTCTGTGCGATGCCACAAGTGGCGCGATGTTTGCTGTAGAAGCGGTTCTCCAGGTCGATCTTGGTTTCCCCGATGAGGTCGTCCGTGCCCACCAGATCCCAGTCATACACTGCCACCGTCAGCATGGACTCCATGGGGAAGGAGGCCTCGATGTCGAAGGACCTGGCAAGGAGGAGTTAGGCTTTCAGGCTGGGATGGGGCAGGAAGTGGTCTGGCTGGGAAGTGGAGGCAGGGGAGGGCAGGGCACCAAGAGGGCTTACTTCCCAAAGACGGGGTTGAGCTGCTTAGAGATGTAGTTCTCCTTGTCACGGATGTCGGTCTTGCCTAGCCGGATGGCAATGTAGGGGTCAGCTTTGCCATTGATGTCAGCAGGGTGTAGATCTGTGGCCTGGGGTGGGGATGGTGCTTCCTGAGCAGACTTCCCCAAGTGTCCCTGACCTCTTCCTGAGGTCCCATGGTGAAAGGTTGGGGCAGGAGCACTGGGCCAGCGTCAGGAGATTGCTGTGTGGCCCTAGATGCCTGCTGACCCTTTCTCCTCTAGACTAGGTGGCTCCTTGGTGCCTCCCAGCCTGGGACTTGGTTTGCAGCTGCTGCCGCCCCTCTTGGGAAGGAGAGGAGACCTGTAGGGGGCTTTAGGGGGAGTCTCACCCGGACCACATAGACTCGGACCAGCACATTGATGGGATCATTGCTTGGGATGCCCTGGAACATGCCGAAGGTGGGATCGTAGCCGGCTTCCCTGGAGATGTCCTCTGGGAGTGGCACTTTGTAGACACAGAGAGAACCCTGGGGCAAGGCAGGGGCATCAGGGTACAGGCTGGCTAGGCACGGGCTGGTGTGGCGTTCCCGACCCTAACAGCACTCAAAGGTCTGAACTTTGCTGTGGCAGCTTCTGGCTTAAGGGGAGCCCCAGAGGATGTGGAGTGGCTGGGACAGTGCTGGAGTGGGTCAGGGAGGGGCACAGCGCTGGGCAGTGCTGACCTTGAACCGGCCCACGATGCGCTCCTCCTCGGTCGAGCCGTCCTCATCATCCCCAGTCTTGCCCCGCAGCAGGTTGAATGTGTGTAGCCAGTCCTCAAAGTTGTCAAACTCAGACTCCAGCTCCTTAGAGTACACCTGAGCCACACCAGGTCACCTCAGGGGCTGGTCACCTGTCCTGCCTATCTGCTGCCTCCCACCCTCTCCCTCTGCAGGGTCTGCTCCCAACCCCCACCTTGAGCTCGTCGATCTTGGGTTTCTTCTTCTCAGGGGCCTCAGACCCCTGGCCAGGGCTGGGGCTCTGGGTTCTTTTCTTCTTTTCCTCCCTCGTGGCCCTTGCCTTCTCCTTGCCCTTCCCCGGCCCCTTGAGGCCTAGGCAGAGGCAGAAAAGGAGGCCCCAGTCAGCTTCTTGGGAGGTGGATAGAAATGACAGGAACAGACAGGCCTGAGGTGGCAACCCGCTTCACCCCTCATTTACGTTGCTACTTGACTTGTTGAATCTCACTGCACATAACATTCAGATGTAGACAACAGCTGTGCCAAGGAGTACGCATGGGGACTGATGGCCTATCCTCCAGAAAGGGGGATGGGGAAGAGCCTGGAGCAGATGCTCAGGCTGAGCAGCCCTGTGTCAGCTCCCTTTCTGCTGTAGTTGTATTTTGTCAGTCCACAGCATTGACAGCCTTCTCTGTGAGCATGTCCCAACTAGCCTCCAGCAGCACACCAGGTAGGGGTACCGTTGGCTTTAGGAGGGGTACACGATGGAGTAAACTGGGGAAATATTTTATGTAGTATTTTCCAAAAAGATTTTGAATTTGGGGCCTTGTGCTTGGTAGGCAGGCACTTATGTCTCTGATCTATATCCTGGTCCCCTCTAAAGAGATTTATAATAATACATGCATACTAAAAGCTCTGAGAAATCCTGCAATGAAAAGACCTAGTTAGACCGGCCCTCACAGAACTGACTTGACCATATTCTCCCCAGAATGGCCACTAATACTATTCTATGGGAGAGGGCTGGGCAGGATGGACTGTGGGGTCCCTTCCAGTGCTAATATTCTGCAACTATAAACATCACCCAATTGCTGTGCTTGCCTTAGCCTGCATCCTTGGCACCCCAGGACTCCCAGAAGTCTGTACCAGGCTCTGAAGCTGTGAGGGCTGCCAGGAGGGCCACAGAGAGCAGAGTGAGGTGGCAGGGCAGCTGGCCCTCTGGGAGGGGCAAGCAGAGTGTCTAGAGCAGAACTCACCCTCTGGGTTGTCAGCCTCCTCCTTCTCTTCCAAGTCAGCTCCTGAGCTCTCTTGCTGGCGAAGTTGCTGCCAGAAGATGAGAGGATTTCCCTGACTCTCTAGGCCTGAGTCTGCCTTTCATGTCACATGGTCAGTCCCATTGGTAACTGTCCTCAACATGGCCTTTCTGCTCAGGGCCTGGGGGCTTTGAGGCAGGGTGTAGCAGCTTGTCTTTGGGCTCCCACAGTGCTTCCTGCTGTGGTGCCCAGCTTCTCACAGAGATTCCAGACACATTTGTGGGAGAAACAATGAGGACAGGAGGAAACACCAGGGAAGGCAGGTGGGACCATCAGGTTGGAAAAGATGAGTCTGGAGCTGGGGCCGCAAGGGTGTGAGGCCAGGAGGAGCAGCTCGGGTCAGTGGGAGGGAGCTAAGGAGAAGGGGTAGAGAGTGCAGTGCTGCTGTCCCCTCCTCAGTCCTGTCCCTTGGCTCCAACTATGCCTGGGCCTTACCTCCTTCATGGTGTCAATGGAGGAAAAGTACTTGGACCACCAGTCCAGCATGCTTTCATCTGGCTCCTCTTCCTCAGGCTCTTCTGCAGTACCCTTTTTCTTTTTCTTCTTCTTCTCCTTGTCCTCCTCGGCCTGAGGGTTGGCTGGGTCTACAATCCTGCAGGTCCCTATGCTCGGGACAATCTGAGCATTCCCCAACCCAATCAGGTTGTCTGGGGAAAGCTGGGCTCCATGATGCTCTGTGGGGCCACCAGTGTCAAAGGGGGAGGGCCTTTTGGAGAGAAAGGTGCCAGGCCCTGTAAGGGTCATCTCCTGCCAACCTGAGCCACTAGGCAAGGCAGGATTTGTGCCTAGGGGCAAAAGATGGTTTAATCCCTGCAGTTAGGCCTTCTAGCGTGATACTCAGTGTCAATATAGGGTTCCCAGGACCCTTGCATGACCTCACACTCACCACATCCACCTTGATAACAGCATCAGAAGTCTGCAGAGGGGAACCAAAGAGATAGGACAGGATCAGCCAGTGAGGGCTCAAAGGACAACCCGGTCCAGGGGCGTGGAGGAGAATGGATGGGAGCCGAGAGGGTGCATGCGGGGATGTCTTGGCACTAGCAAGAGCATGCTGCCTGGTAAGACTGCCACACGCCCACATTAAGAGCTTCTGCCAATCCCTTAGACCTTCTGGGGCCATAGTTCTCAGCCCTGGTTGGCTGCATGTTACAATGTGATCCAGGGCACCAGTGTATGTACAAGAAGGCCCTGAGTGTGGCATGGTTTCAGGCTCTGTGATGACTTCCAAGAGCAGGCAGGTCAGGAAGAGAAGGGGGCCATGGCATACAGGAGGTCAAGAATATTGGCCAAATAAGACCAGCCTCGATGCTATGCTCCTGAGCAAGGCGGTTCTTTAATGATCAAACCAGGGCATACGCAGCTGAATGGTGGAATAGAACCCTGGTCTGACTGCCACACACCAACATGAGGCCCATGGGACACCAACACAGCTCAAGCCAGCCATCCTATCTTGTGCTCTGGGCAGGGTAGAATGAGGAGGAACAGGCTGGTCAGGCAGTGGGCTAAGGAGGCCAAGGGGGACTTGGGGCCTCCTGATACAGCCCCAGTAGGGAACCTCTCTGGCCATGCCACCCAGGGCTGTTTGCAGTGAACTTCTTCTCCCCTTTTCCAAGAGACATGATCAGGACCAAATGTGCCTGCTGGTCAGTCCCTCTAGAGGTCAAAGGAGGCCCCTTCCAGCTCTCAGCAGTGGTTGCACCTCACGGCATCTGTGCCAGGATAGCTGCTGTCCTCTCTTGCATGTCTCCCTCTGCCTAAATAGCCCTAGACATAAAGCCTAGAGGAATAAAAAGTTTCTAGAGGAATGTGGAAATTCTTCCATTCAGGCCCATGGGGTGTCACTCAGGAATGGAAGGCCTGGAAAACCTGGGTCAGGACTTTGGTCCTCTTCTAAGCAACTTATCACCTAAGGTGTCACTTGTTGGGAGTACAAATGCCTGCAGACTCTGTCTACCTATGCACACATGCATGTGCACACACATGCATACATGCATGCCAGGCCAGTATGAGCATGTAGTGTGGCTTTGTGGAAGGGGAAGTGCCTTAGTGTGCTGTCTCTCGGGTGGATTGGCCTGGCTTGCTGGCCTGCGTGGGGCTGACGCTTCGCCTTACCGCGTCCAGCTTCACCATGGTCTCTAGTTTCTTGACGGGCACCTCTGGCTCCATGCTCACCACGATCTCCCCTGAAGGGTGACAGGAAAGACCTCCATTGCACAGTCCATGGCAGCCCTGGAGAAGCCTGACTGGACAGACAGACAGACAGACAGACAGGCACACAGAGCAAGGAGGAGCAGGAGCAACAGTGAGTCAGGAAGAACGGGACCCAAAGCTGATTCTGAGATTTTCTGAGGGGAAGGAAGTGAGGTGACAGTAAGTTGAGGGAGCACAGTTGGGTCTAAGGAAGGAGAAAATGAGCCAGGCATGAGGACTAGCCATTATAGGGCCACACAATGGAGCATAGGGGACTGGAGGTAGACAGGATCGGGCTTCTCCTTCACCCAGGGAGGAGGCCACCTCCCCTTAGGCCTCATGAGTGCCTTTTCTTCAGGGACCCTCATTAGCAACCTGCCCCAGCTCCAACATACAGGCCTACCGCCCTGTTGTCCCAACAACTCTAACAGATGCCCCCAGGAGAAGCTCTGGGCTGCTTGCTCTGGGCCTGTTTGCTGGAGCCCTTCTGGGGGCCAAGTGGAGCCAGGCCTGGGCTCTGGGAAGCCGTACCAGTGGTGTTCCAGTTGGGAGCTGAGTGGTCTGGGGGCCGGTAGATGAAGTGGCGCAGGGAGCTGACAGCGTGGGAGCCCACCAGGGTGTAGCGGCCGAAGGCCCGGCAGTCCACCACTCGGATGTTCAAGGGTGGGTGCAGCAGCTCATTTTCTGGGAGATCCTGAGATGTTGGTGGCATGGAGCCTGAGCCTCACGGAAAGATCAGAGGACCCTGGCCTCTCGGGCCATGCAGGCCACACCCACTCTGCCTAGCTCTGCCTGGGCCTGTACTCACCACTTCAAACCACTTGACCAGGGTGTTGAAGTTGGGGTTCTTCTTGTAGTTGTGAATCAGGGATGACTGCACCCCCTTCCCTGCACACTCAATGTCTACCCGTGGCCGATCTACCTGGGCCAGGTTCACCCGCTTCAGGTCTCGCAGGCCCCAGAACAGCACCTGGGAGTGGGTGGGAGGAAAGGGGTGCCACTCAGGTGGGAACACAGTGGGTGGGTTGGGCCCCTTGAGAAGGGGAATGGGAAAGAGGACAGACTTCAGGGGGTGGAAGGGGAGCCAGAACCAATGGGTTATCTCAAAGGACTGAGAACCGGGCTTGGGGTGGGAGTAGGGGGCAAAAGGCTGGAGCAGACAGGACTGAGGATTGTTCCAGACACAGTAGTGAGACAGTGAGACAGGGACAGGCATTGGCCGGTGTAGGGCCCTGGTTCTGCTGTGAACTCTGGGGTGACCATGGATAAGCCATGTCCCCTCCTGTACTCTCCATCTCCTTATCTGAAAGTAAAGAGTGGGCTGTGGGGGCTAAGGAGGTGGGGGGAGCACACTGGCCCTTGAAGGAGAAGAAGCCAGGCAGGAGACACAAGGCAGGGGCAGAAAGGGTTGCATAGGACCTTCACACACCTCCACGCGGTACTTGCTCAGCACAGGCCGGATGCCCACAGGCACAGGCATGATGGGCCCTCGGTCCACATCCATTGGGCCATTGATGGGGGGCAAGTCAGCCTTCCCTGCTGGCCCGATCTGGGAAGCAAGGATTACAGGTCACACATTGGGGGTCTGTGTTTGTCATGAGATCAGGGGAGACACAGAAGGCAAACAGAGGTCCCAGTTTTGGCCCACTGGCCCCATAGCAGTGTGAGTAGGAGAGAGGCCCAAGCACATGCCCCTTCCTCGCTCCCACCTGCAGGAGCTCAAAGGCAGCCAGCAGGTCTCCGGCCGCGGCATTACCACGGTAGATCTGGTAGTACTCAAGCTGGGGCGGGAAGCGGGGTGGGCAGTACGCCTCATCTGCCATCTTTACCAGGGGCTTGGCGAAGGTCCGGCCCATGAAGTCGGCTTTGCCCTGCATAACAGACAACCCAGGTGGCCTTGGGCACCTCAGGCTGTTTACCAAGCACGTTCACACCTGCAATCTCACTCGGTCCTTACCACAGCCTGCTAGTTGTTGTAAGGGACAAGCGAGCCCACCCCACTTCACAGATTGGGAAATCAAGTCTGAGGGGCTGCCCAAAGCTTCAAGACCAGGAAGTGAATGGCAGGTGAAGGATTTGGAAGGAGGCATGAGTCTAGAGTTCTCTTAGCCACATCAATATCTGAGATGGTTTGCAGGAAGAGTTAGTGGCTCCCCAAGTCTCAGGGGTCACCCTAATCTTTACTCTCATTCTAGAATGCCTCATAGGAAGTTGTGAGACTGTTACAGACTGTAATAAGTGTGCAAGCGTCCAGGGTCACCTGGGGTGGGAAGTCTGGCAACAGGAGAACCTTCAACCCTCATCCTGGGCTTTGTCTGTCTGGGCCAGGAGAGGCCCATGGTGCTGAGAAAAGGTCAGACTGTAGCAGTCTGGGAAGTGGCCAGGTGGCTTTAGTACAGGTGGCCTGCAAGGGACAAGGGAGAGCTGCAGTGCTCCCAGTGTCCCCCGGCACCAGCATGTACCCATACCATGCTGTCCTGGTCATAGATTTCGATGACAATGATGGGAGGGTCATCCCGCAACTCATGAGCTTCCCCGTACAGTTCCAGATTGTCAAACACCAGCATCTGGTCCCAGGTGGGACACAGAGTCTCATTCAGCACCTGTACAATGGCGTGGAGATGAACGAGTGGTGGGGGTAGGCAGATATCAGCTTAGCCAGGGATTCCAGGGAACTTGGGGCAGGATGCCAGGTCCCATAACTTTTTTAGAAATCGTTTTTGTTTGTTTGTTTGTTTGGTTTTTTTTTGAGACAAGATCTGCTGTACAGTTCAGGCTGGCCTTGTGCTCACTATGTAGCCCAGGCTGGCCTCCAACCCGCAGAGATCCTCCTGCCTCAGCCTTCCAAGTGCTGGGATTACAGGTGTACACTACCATGCCCAGTTTTCTGAAATTCTGAAGTCAAGGCTAACATACAATCTGCTCCTAATACCCTGCCACAGTCTTCCATCTTTCCTGCCTTGTGATAGAGCCCCAACCAAAGTAGCTTTAAATAGCAAGGCCTGGGCCTACAGTGACCTGCAAGGGTCCCCTGCAAGGATCTGGGGTGCTGGGAGACTGGATCCACAAACTCAGTGCCCTCCAAGGCAGTACCCCTGAGCCCTCACCTCTGTGCACTGGCTCTGGTTAATGAAGAAGACTCGGGCAAAGGGGTCAGAGAGCCCACTGCTATCGGCGGCAAAGAGGCTACGGGCCTGGTACATGTGGGCTCGGAGCTGGAAGGCCTGCTTTTCTGTGGAGAAGAGTGGGCTGAGAATAGGAGCAGCAGTCCCTTCCTGGTGGGGGTTGGGAGGGGCTGGCCAGGCCAGGAAGCCTCACTCACTGGTGTAGACCAGGCTGATGGGAGGGAAGGAGTGCAGGCCCAGGTTCTGGGCTGCCTTGACCTCTTCGAAGCCACAAGGCAGACCACAGAGGAAGTCCTTTCGCTGCTTACTGAGGCCCAGCCACAGGTAGAGTTCCAGCTTGGCTTGCACAGTCCAGCCTGCTGAGCCAAAGCCCCGCTTCCCTGGCAGCTGGGGGCAGGCTCTGTGTCACCAGAGGCCTGACAGCTCCCCCAAGGGTGGAGCAGGACCGGGCTGGTGGGCAGGGCTGGCCAGAGACTTCCCTGCCCCTTCTCAGCCACCCCTTGGGCTGGGGTGGGGTGGGGGCAGAGTGGGGTGTGCAGGGTGGGGCTGCCCAACACCCTCCCTGTCCCCTTCCAAGTCCCTCTCTCAGCCCTTCTCTGAACACCTGCTGGATGAGGGCTCCACCCTATCGCCACCGACCTGCTAGAGCCCAGAGTCCCAGCAAGGATGCAGCCCCCATGGCACCTTGAGGAAGAGCGTCTTGACTTTGGCGCAGTCCTTGCCCAACTCTTCCTCTACTATGGAGAACAGCAGGTCTTTGGAGGGCACACGGGCGTAGGCTATGCGCTTGTTGCTGCTCATCATCCAGATGAAGACGTCGGGGATGCTGTGCTGGGGCTGTGGCAAGGGAGTGGGGGATCAGAGCCCCCCTGAGCCTGCAGGGTCCCCTAGGGCTAGGCCTGGAGCAGGAGAGGTAGGGGGCCTGCAGGGACCGGGACCCCAGCCCAGTCGGCTCTCCTCACCCACCAAGCTTGTTTAGCCTTGTCCATTAGAGCACCAGGGCCTTCCAGGGGATCAGGCAGCCCTCTCCAGACAGCCCTGTTCAGGCAGAGAACACACCTCATCCGCCAGGAAGCGCAGCTTCTGCAGGAAGTTCTGGCACAGCCTCAGCTTGTCACGCACTGTGTGCCGCTTGACCTGGGCGCGCAGACTCTTGGCCTGCTGTCCCATGCTCTCCTGTGGGGAGGACGTGTGAGGGGAGCCAGCTGCTGGGAATCCCTTGGGCCTAGTGGCAGGACTATCGTCTCAAAGAAAATGCCCTCTTTTGGTCACCAGACCCTTCCTGGAAACCCAGGGTCCAGCTGCATCCTCACCAGCTCCCTCATGCACGATTTGAGGCGCTCTCGGTCCAGCTTGGTGCGAGAAGAGTGGCCTTGGTCCTTGTCAGCGAGAGAGAGGAAGCGGCTGCAGGAGGGGGGGCCAGGGATCAGCCTGCAGGGACCTGGTTCTCCCTAGCCTGGGGCTCCCTGACCCCCAGCTCCTGCCTGCCCATCTGTCACCCTGCTCACTGGCAGCCACTGCTGAGCTCCTCCAGCACCCCGCGCAGGCGGCGCTCAGGGTAGGATTTCTCCATTTTGATCATTTCCTGCACATCATTCAGGCCTTCCTCCTGCAAACCAGGGGGACCTGGTGACCTGAGACCTCACACAAGGTTACACATTGGTCATCAGAAGGAAGCAGCAGGCTCCCCAGGTCCTGCTGGGGAACCTGGAAAACTTGGTAGTTGTGAGTCTTGAATTTCTGGAGGAAGAAGTTGCCCCTGGTTGTGGACCACAGTGAGCTGAACAGGGCTCAGGGTTGGAGAGGTCCTGGTGCAGGCCAGGGACAGAGGCCAGCCCAGTGGGCTCCAGGGACCCCGGGGCCCGAGGGGTTGGGATCTTCAGACTGCACCAGAGAGCCCTGGGACAACACATTTCTACAGCCCCCACACTGTGCCCCACAGTGGACAGGACAGACAGCTGGTCGGGCATGGGCCTTCCCCAGGGCCCTAGCCCTTCCACCCTGCTGACCAGCTTGTCTGCGATGTGGTCCATGATGTTGGCATTGTAGAGGCGGCGGCGCTGGTCTGGCCACCAGCTCTTGATGTAGATGCAGGGCTTGCACTCCAGGTAGGGCAGATGGAAATAGTTTCTTGGTCAAGGCAGAGGAGAGGGAGATTGAGGTCAGGGTCAGGTGAGAGGACCGGGGCCATGGGAGGATGAGAGCAGGGGCAGTGCCCACCTGTTGGTGACCTGGGGACGCATGGGTGGGGTGGAGGACACCGAGGCCAGATCCCCACCGTCATCACCCTCATCATCGCTCGAGTGCTGGATCAGGTCTACTTCTTCCTCGTCCCCATGCTCCTTCCGGGGCCGAGGCCTCTGGGGTCGTGACAAGCCATCAACTTCATTCCCATAGTTGCCTGGACAAAGAAGGGGACATCAAAGGGCCTGGAGTCTTTTTCCTTGGGTCCACCTGCCCATCCGGGTGTTGCTTTGGAAAGAAGGAAAGCCAGGAAATGGGGCACGAACAAGACAGAATGCCAGCAAGAGAAAGGTTCTCATGCCTCCCACCCCCATAATATCTCTGAGTGCGAGGCCCCACCCAGGACAAAGTTCCCTCTCACTCCTCTTCAGCTCCCTAAAGCCTCTCCTTTTTTCCTTTGTCATGTCCCAAGCAGAACTCAGCCCTCTAGGTGGGATGAAGGCTGCTCTCCCTGGGGACTAAGTACACTCCTGCGCAGACACAAAGGTGCTGCACATGTGCTTGGGGACACTCAGGGGGAAGAGGTCCTCACTGTCCAACCCCCAAGGCTGAGGTGCAGGTGGAACAGCCACCAGCAGCAGCTCCAAGGCCTGCCTGCCCTCCCCTCATGAGCCCAGTGCTCACCTATGGTCACCTCAAAGGTGACTGGTTTATCTCCATTCTTCCGGTCAATCATTGAGGCCTCTAGGAAGGCTCCAAAGAGAAAGAATTCTTCTATTCTCCCTGTGCAGCCCTGTAGGGAGTGGTTCAAACCATGCCTAAGACTCCATGGGGCAGCACACCGGGCCAGGCTTCCTTATAACATCTCCTGGGAAGCCCTTGGGCTGAGAGGGGGGGAATCCTACCTAGCCCAGATCCTGAGGCCCTCAGCCTGGATTATCCCTGGAAAGAAGGGCTGGCTCTGTACCCCTAGGGACAGCCATGGCTGGGAAGAGAGGCCCAGCAAGGTACCATCTCGGGAGCAGGTGACAGTCATGGAGGCTCAGGAAGGCCACAGGCAGACAGAGGACGAGGGCAGAAGCCCTGGTGATGAGGCCAAATGAGGACCTCAGTACCCTGAGTAAGGCTTCATGCTAGGATCCAGCCTCCTAAGATGGACAGGGCAGTAGCAGACAAAGTCTGGGACTTGGGCTGCCACGTGGGGGGTAGCACAATCCCCAGGACCTCACCTCTGAGACAGGTGTGGCCTGTTCCACCTGTACCTCGGTGGAGCTGGTGAGCTCAGGGTTGGAGGTGTCCAGGATCTCCACAGCCAGGCCCAGCATGAGGCGGGCACGGAAGGACACGCCCTCCCCCAGGCCCTCGTTCAGGTCCTGGTGTTCATCCAGCAGTGTATAATTGCGTGTGGAGCCATACATGTTCACCCAGGCAGGGCCCAGCGTGGGCAGAAAGCCTGCAAAATGGAGAGATGGAGGATGGACCATGCCACATCTAGGGCTCATTCAGGGGTGGGCCTCTGCCTCCTGGGTGGTGAGATGATGGCTCTGTGCCTGCTGGGTGCCAGGTAGGGTCAGTGTGGTCTCCTCACACCCTTGCACTATGGGTCTGCTTATTCTCTTCAGAGGCCTGAGATGTATAAAGGGGAGCTTAGCCACGCTCTCTGCTTCTTGGGGCACAGTGCAAGGTCTATTAAGAGTCAGTTTGCTGATGGGTTCTGGTTCCTTCAAAACTCCTCGATCAGCAGCCTCTGCTGTCTGTGCAGGTGTCTGTCTCCGTGCATCTCCCTTGCTCAGGAGGGCCCTCCTCCTCGCTGCCAGCCCTTCCTGTCTGCCTGGAAATGTTACTTCCTTAAGAAGCTCCCCAGGGCCTGGTCAATTCACACTTCACTACTCTTACAGCTGGGATTTGTTGGGCCTCAAATTGTGCCTTGAGTAGACTCAGTTCTACCTCATATGTTTGATTTTTGTTCTTCCAATTTTTAGTTTTTCTGACTGTTTGGAGCACTGGTCATTTGAGCCTAGAGCCCCATGTATGCCAGGCAAGTATTCTCCACTGAGCTACACTCCTTGCCCTATTGTCTGCTGCTGAAAAAATATTTATAACTTTGAACAAATGAGCTATAATTCACATAACATAAATGTCACCACTTTAAAGTGTAAATTAAAAAAAGAAAGAGAAGAACACCCCTCCCCCCAAATACCCAAATAAAAACAATAGAATTCAGGGACTGGGGATTTAGCTCAGTGGTAAAGCACTTGTGTTGCAAGCATGAGCTGCTGGGTTCAGTCCTCAGCACCAAAAAATTAAAAAATAAATAATAAAGTATATTTTATTGGTTTTACCATGTTGTGCAACCCCTTAAAAGAAACCCTGAATCTCTGAGCAGTTAGTCCGCTTCTCTCTCCCTTTGTCCTGAGAAGCACTAATCTATTTCCTGTCCCTGTGGAGTTGCCATTCTCAGTGTTTCATATTTGTGAGATATGATGGTGCATGGCTGTTAGGGTCTTCTGCCTGATTTTTTGGCCATGTGGCAGTGCATCTGTCTCCCCAGTGCCCAGCAGGCACTTAGAGGACATAACAGGATCTTGTCTCCTTCAGGTCCTTGTGCCAGCACAGTGCCATGGCACATAGCTTGGCATCACTGCCCACATTGGGTACTGTTGTTGGTAGTGTAATTGCATACGTACAGCATATACACTGTACTTAGGCACGAATCAGTGCTGCACATGTTAGATAATGATTCTTATTTTCATTTTACAGGCAGGAAAACAAGCTTAAAGGGTACATAGCTCTCTAAGCGTGAGAGCTACCCCCAGTACCCAAGGCAGGGGCTGCAGATATGGCCCCTCAGGCTGAGGTCTGGGATGGCAGGGTGGTGGTGGTGTTTGGAGAGTCTCAAGTGACTCCTCCCCTCCATCCCTGCTGCTCAGCCCCAGGGAATCTAGCTGCTGACCTTTGTCTCCATCATTGGAAATCTTGCGCAAGTCGATGAAGTGGGTACCAATGGCCACGTCGTTGACCTTATCAGAATCCCGGATCTGCACCTTCATGCGTTTGCAGAGCGGAGGGAACAGGTCTGTAAAAACAACTTGCTCATTCCAGAGGGGTTCATAGCTGCTTTTCTGCACCGAAGTCTTGCCCTAGAGGAGTGGGTCATGGTCAGTGCGCATGCGCACATTTCTCTCCAGCCGCTTCCCCCTACCCCTACTCTCCCCTCCTGCCTCTCGAACTTTTTGTCCACAGGGAGAATTCTCTGAGCCCTGTGAGTGGCTAAGATGATTCCTGGACTAGTCTTACTCTCCCAGCCCCAAATAGTTTTCTGTTTGCCCTAGATTCCCACCCCTGTCACGGCCATCTCAGCCTCCTGCATCTTGTACCCCTGTACCTTCTGGCCAGCGAAGAAGACTTGCACATAGGGGTCGACGAGGTCCTTGTTTTCGCCGATGAAAGCCTTCTTCACATTGGCCATGAGGCTTGTGTTCATTCTGGGCAGCCCTTCCGCGCGATAAATTTTCACGTAGAAGCGGGCCCACTGGCGCTCCGCCGGCACCCCCTCAGGGAGCAGCAAATTCCTGTGCGACATCCAGCCAGGGCCATTCGGCCAGGTCCGGGGTCCAAGCCGGACCCTAGCATCTACCTGCTCCTGGGGTCTGCCTGGCACCGTCTGAGGCCCCAGAAGGCCCAGATGCGGATTAAAGCCCCTGGAGTTCATGGTGCCCACGTGCTTGAGATTGCTGGGAAAATCCATCTCCTGAGCTTTGATTTCCACACTGTTACGGTGGTGACCATAGTATCCAGTTCCCAAGGAAACAGTGAGACAGGCTCAAATGGGTTACAATAATTTGTGCAGTGTGATACTAATCTTTATATATACATATATTAAATTTTTTTTTTTTTGTGGTACTGGGGATTGAATCTAGGACCTTACACATGCTAGACAAGTGCTGTACTACTGAGCCACATCCCCAGCCCTTTTAATTTTGAGAGAGTCTCTTCAGATTGCTCTGGCCTTGACTTGATGTCTTTCTGCCTCAGCCTCCCAAGCAAGCTGGTGTCACTGGCATGCACCACCGCCAGTCATCATTCTTTTTTTTTTTTCAGTACCAGAGATCTAACTCAGGACCTTGCACTTGCCAGTCAGGCACTTGTGCTGCTGAGTGATATCCCTGGCCGCCCACCAGTCATTTTTAATCATCCTGCAGCAGCCCCTGCCACCCCCCCTTTCCCACCACCCTTCTCTGGGTAAAGGAAATGTATTGCCAGAGTGCTGGGCTGAGTCCGCACCAGCAGCTCCCTCTAGGTGAAGGTGGAGCAGGGTCCCATCTGCAGGAGCTGGGGAAACATGGGGCCTCACCCCTCAATGTCATCTTCATCAGTCTCATTAGCCTTGTGGGGTGTCTTGATGTTGTCTCCCTTGCCCACCACGGCGATGTCACACTTCACATAGCCCTTCAGCCCAGCAGAGATGTCATCAGGGTCCGATAGGATGGCCCACTTGTGGTGGAATTGGTGTTCTGTGGCATGAGGGGGACACTGGACCTCGTGTCTGAACCCTTCAGGTCAGGCTGCAGGGTGGCTGGGCTCACATGGGGAGAGTCTCTAGGGCTAGGGGCTGGTGGACCCTGTATCCAGCCTGAGTAATAGGCAATGTTGATGTCTTCCCCCAAGTGCCCTCAGTACTGAAGAGGGAGCAGGACCCAGGATGCTGCTATAGGCATGGGTTGAGTACCTTCCTGGACCCTGAACTTCAGGCTGTCAGGTCCTTGAGGCCTGAGACCACAACTCGGCCTGCATCTGGGCCAGAGACCGAGAAAGGCAGGTCCTTTGCAGCTGGCCCACAGCCAGTGCCCCACCAGGTCCTGCACCTACACACTCAGCTATTCCATGTAACTTGAGGCAGCCAACTTCCTAGCTGCTTTCTCCACCTGCCAGCTCTCTCTTCCATCACCCCTCTTTCCAGGCAGGGCACTCAGGGTGAAGTCCAAAGTTCCTGGGCGGAGCTCCTGGTGGAAGCCTCCCTGCCTCGTGTGGCTCCCTGTCAGGCGTTCCCCAGGCAAAGCACTTGCTCGTCTCTGAGTTTGCCAGGGATCCACCTCCTAGCTGGATGTTTGCTGCCCTGTGAGCTGGGAATGCCCCTGCCTCCCTCCCCTCCTTGTCCAGCTACAGACTTCTACTCACTGTGACCAAGGGTCTCCTCTTCCATGCAATCTTCCCTGACTTCCTCAGAACACTTCACTTGGCCTCACTGGTGCTCTTGGAGACCCACATGCCCTCCTTTGATCTCACTGTGATCATCTATGTGCTGCTTGTCTCTAGATTTAGACTGATGGCTTCCAAAATGCAGTCCCATCCCAGTGCATCCCCAAGGCCTTATGCTAGTGTGGGTGAAAGGACAGGCTGAGAATCACCTTTGTATGTAGCATACGGGTGGCAGAAAGCAGAGGAAAAGCTTTTCCCTGTGAACCTTCTTTTTGTGGTTTTCTGGGGGTGTTGGGCTGTGGGGCTCAGGAGAAGGGGCAGTGTCCTAGGCATCCCCCAAGCCTCAGGGCCTTGCCCATTAGGACATGTGTAGTATAGAGAGATGGACAGTGGGCAGCACTGGGCTGCCTGGCTATCTGGATGGATGGATGGATGTATAGATGGTGGGTGATATATGCATGGCAGGAGTCATTGGTATGCAGACAGGGGTGGATGGTACATGGATGGGTGGCTGGGCAGATGTGTATATGAACTGGGAAAGTTTTGCAAGAAAAAATAAAACTTAGGACTGACATGAAATTTGACTTCAAACTTAAAAGTTATTTGAAGCAGGATTCTTTTTCATCCTGAAAGGCAGATATGTAAGCATGGAAGGGTGAGGCTGACAGGTTTAGTCTGACACAGACCAAGTAGAAATATCTAAAGTAGGGCGTGGGGAGTGTTCTACTGATGAGAGGTATAAGCAGAGGCTCTAGGTGATCATCAGCGGTGCTGCAGTGGGGACCCCTTTGTCAGGACTGATGACCTCAGAGCCTCTTCCAGTCCTGCCACTATGTGCACTCAGGCTGGAGATGAAAGAACACCCTAAGACCCCAGTCTGTGCTTCTTACCCTGATCCCTGCCTGCTGCTGACACCTGCCAGGTATGGCAGCTGCCAGTGTCCCAGGCTGCCTCTGTGACCTAAAAGCTCATCCTCCTTCAGCAGAGAGAAGCAGTAACTGAACAGCTTCCTGTCTCCCCTGGGAAGTCCTGTTCCACCAGGTCCTGAAAGATGCAGTGCTTCCCAGCAGGACCCAGGAGTCCTGTGTCCCCAGGAGCACCTATTCAAAACTGCTGGGCTGCTCAGGAACCAAGGGCTCATCAAAGCCAGGTCAAACTGCAGAGGGTCAGCATGAGGACACCAGTGCCACTCCTGAAGGGAGGAACTGTGAGACTTCACCTTCCCAAGTCTCTAGGAAAGCACCAGGCTCAGGGGCAGTTTCAGCAGGAACTCATGCTTAGGGGTGTGTTGCCCAGCAGAGGGCCTGGGCTTGGGCCTACACAGGCTCAGGTTCTGCCCCTTGCTTTCTGTTACCCTGGACCAGCTATGTCAGCCTTGTGAGCCTCAGCTTCCTCAGTGTGAAATGGAAATCAGGATGCCCACATGGGTTTGGAAGGGGTAGAGCTGCTGGGACAGCATGCTCATCCATTGCTTGGTACGAATACTGCTACCCCAAAAGGGAGTGCTTTTCTGACCAGGACTCGACCACCCAGAAGCTAGAGGTGCATTCTATGCTCCCCACTGTGTCTTTCTCCAGACCCAAGCCCGCAGGAGTGCCAGGAGTGTTGTTTGGTCCCAGGAGGAGGTCATTCTCAGAGATGCCAGCGGTTGCCAGAGCAAGTGGCTGACAGCTGTCAGTGCTACTTGGGGCTAGGAAACTCTGGTTCTATGCCCACACTTTTCCTCCTTGTATTTAGGATGGGGTCTACAGGGTCTATAGGGTCTCACAATATAGATCGGACTCACAGTGATTCTCCTGTTTTCAACCTCCCAAGTGCTTGGATTATAGGTGTGCACCACCACGCCCAGTTTCAATCGCTGTCTCAGCTTGCCTCGCAGGCGGGGCTGGCATGGCACGACAGGAATGGAACCCCAGCTGCTGCACTCTGCCTGAGCAGGTGCTTTAGTCTGCTGAGCTATCAGGCCGGCCCCTCTATGCCCAGACTTTAGGCAAGTCATTTCATTACCCTGGGCCACTCCACCTTAGTAGAGACCAGACTAGCTGTTTTTAAGGTTTCCCAAAGCTTGAATGTTCTGGGATTTTGTGATTTCTATGTGTATGGTCTTGAGGATTGCATTCAAGTTCCCTGACTTCAGTCTCAGCTATAATGTGCATGGGCTGAGACCTACTAGGAAGAACCATAGACAATACTAATTGTTTGACCTCCTAGGTTAGTGTCCCTTCATTTCTTTTAGTCTTATCTATCTCATCTGTAAAATGGGAAGGGATACTGCTGCCTTCCTATTTTGTGAAGGTCAAATGTGACAATCTGGGTGAAAATTTGTATTGTCTTGATAGTGCCATCCCTACATTCTGTGTAGCTGGCTCACTTCAGGACCATGAGGTGTCCCTGAGCTGATCTCATGATGACAACCCTTGGGCCATGTCTCAAGGTGCCCTCACCAACTCCATACAGTGTTGACTCATGGGTACACACCGGGCAGATCAGCCACAGTCCCCCATGGCCGCTCCTCAGGGGGCCTGGGTCCCATGCAAAGAGCATTTTTAGAGCTAGATTTCCTCAGATGTTGCTGTATCATATGTGGCATTGACTGTCACCCTCACATTTGGACAGCATGACTTGATGGTGTGCAGATGCACACAAGCTGGCACCCACTGCCTCTGCACACCTCTGGATTCAGGCCCCTCAACTGACAAGGGGACCATGGGGCACCTGCGAGTAGGGCAGAGGGTCCCTTCTGCTCAGATTCCGGCAGCCCGGGCTGTGAGGGCAGCCTTGCTCACTGTACCCATAGGACTCACAGCAGGTGACACAGCAGTCTGCCTGCCACACATGGCTGAGCAGTTGCTCTGCTCAGAGTCCCTCCCACCCTCTGTGTGGAGTTTCTGCCCTGGTTGGGAGTGACTCCTGCCAGATGGGCACACACTGCTCCTGTTTCTGTGTCCAGACTGTGCACACCACTTCACATACCAGGAGGCTGTGTACCAACTGTCACGAAACTGCACCTATGATCCTTGCCGGGCTGGGCCTGTGCAATGCCATGGTAGGAGAGACCATGGGTGCCTGACTCCTGCCTTTCATGCACTGTGGTCGACTAGCCTGTGCAGGGTTACTCACCAGGCTGGGAGTACACGGTCCCCACATCCATTTTGAAGGAACCCACCAGGGTGCCACTGCGCAGCAGGTTCTTGGAGTGAAGCACCTTCCGGGCAGAACCGGCAGCCACCAGTCAGCCAGGGAATGGGTGAGGTCCTCCACGGAAGGGAACCCACTGATGATGGCACAACTTAGGTCTCTCTGGGGACCCAAGCTTCATGGTGAAGCGGAAGGATGTTTGGCAGGGCAGGAGTGGCTCACTGAGGCTGTGGATCAGCCCTCTTGCTGATGCTTGTTTATGGCTGGCTGCCATGCATGGTGAGTAAGTTGTACACTACAGAGGTACAGGGTTAAATGGCTGAGATCCAGCCTGTCACTCTCCTGTGCACTGGGGTGTCCAGGCAAGGGATTTGCTTTTCATGATCTCCCCAGTCAGAGCGGGCACTACCCAAGGTTGTAGGAAGGTACAGCTTAAGTTAGTGGCCCTGCTTTCCAGGACTGCTGTGCACTCACCGAGATCTTGATGATCTTGTCAAACATGACATCAGGAGAGACGTGGAAGTCGAAGACGAAGTACTGGAGGGGAAGGACCCAGGCCACTGTCACTGTTGGGCTTCCCCCTCCTGGCAGTGCTAGCTGTACCCCTGCCACTTTCTCTGAGTCCTACAGTTCAGATGAGCAACAGAGATATCCCATCCAGTTCTGAGCAACCCAGCTGGAGGCGGGGCCTTCTACTGCCAGTAGCTGGGACCGTCTACACTGATGTGCTTTAAGATCAGGAGGTCCCGCGGCTGGCAAGCTAGAGACCCTGGCTCAGGTCCCAGTAATTCTTCTTTCTGGTAGTGAAGCCTTCAGTGATACATTCTCTGAACCCCAGTTTCTTGAATTATAAGATAGGGGTATTGACATCCATGTCAGATCTGTGAGACTCTGATGAGACATTGTAACATACATAACCATATTGAAAACACCATTGACCGCGTGACATGCCATGGTCTGAGGGTCACACAGACATTGTCACTAGACCACAGTGCTGGTTGGAAGATTAGCCCCAACTTTTAGAGAGGTTAAGAGGTAAAACTGGGCAAGTGCTAGAAAGGACCAACTACCATGTATGAAGCACTTACTCAGCTGTAAATGTAAAATGCTGCGATGTGAACTGTCCTCTCATGCTGCCCAGGTGTGGGGGCTGAGGTCAGGGATACGGACAGTGAACAGAGGGACAACTGCTTTGGTGACTGTGGACAGGGAAAGGGGAGAAAGGTTGCCCAAGTGCCTAGGGTAGGCACCCTAAGAGCATGTGCTCCTGGCTCTAAAAACCTCACCCTTGAGCACTGTGGGGAAAAGTGCCAGCTTTGGAGACAGCCATACCTAGCTGATGCTAGGGTCCGTGGGGTCCATGGACTCCTTTTTTGAGCCTCAGCTTATCCCTGTTGCATGGCGATGGTGATCTTAGGCCTCCCTGTTGAACTATTCCAGGGGCCTAAAGGTGTGGTCATAAAGTTAAAAATGACACCCAGGCCAGGCACTCACTCCACCCAAGTGTTCCTATTCATGGCTTTGCATGGCAGTGACAGGCCTAGACTGACTGGGCTTGGGGTGTCTCAGTTTTAGAGAGGTGGGGGAAGGTTTAGATTTGAGGATCATCAATATGGGGCTGGTGACTGAAGCCCTGGGATGGAGGAGATGCTAGAGGAGAGCACTGGAAGGCAAACAGGCCCAGGATAGGTCAGAGGAAGTGGTGGCAGGCAAGGAGGTTGGGGAGGAAGAACAGGACAGATGGAGAAGTTGGAGAGAGGCTGAGAGCTGCTAGGGAAGCAGGCAGGCAGTGGGTACGGGAACTGAGTAGTCCTGGAGCAAGGATGGCAGTAAATTTTCTTCAGGAGTGAGGGCCCCCCAGTGACCTGGAGTGGAGTGGTTTCAGTGATGTTGAGGGGTAGAAATGACTGCAGAAGTGAACCATGACTGGAAGGGAGGGAGTGGGGACGACTCTTATGACCACTGGGAACAGGGAGAGAAAAGACAGGCCCATGAGAGTGGGAAGAACCTGGGCTGACTGTGGATGACTGACTTCTCATTCCTGCCTCATGGGTTGTCAGGGTTCTGTGGTAGGACACTGTGCAGACAAGGGAGAAGGAACCAGAAGAAAGGCAAAGACAAAGTTGGGCTGCTGGTGAACAGCACAGTGCCATGTTCTTGAAAGAGAAGGCAAAGGGGAGAGGCAGGAGGGACAGGGCTCCCAAGATGGCCGGGCAGAACCAGGTACACACAGAAGAGGGTCTTAGCTCGGTCTATGGTTGGCAGGTTGTTCTACAGAGGCATAGGCCATGGTCCTCCTTTCACCCAGTCAGGTTCAGAGCCAGGTAGCAGGGCCTCAGACCATGTGCCCGGAGCTTGGCCAGTCCCATGGGAATGAGCTAGCTAAGCCAAGGCCAGGATCCCACGCACCCTGATTCCTGTTTTTTTCTGAGCAAAACTGGGTTTTGGAATTTTCAAAGATCTACTGAATCATGGTGGCTATTCCCACTTGCCTCTGCTATCTTAATGGAACCAAAGGAAAGTTCCTGCCAGCTCAGAGAGTTCATCAGAAGCAGTACATAGCCTTGGCCATGGGGTATCCTTCTGTGAAGAGGAAGAGAAGAAAAGGGACAACTAACCCTGGCCAGGGGGCCAGGGTTAGAAAGAATCATAGCAAGATAATATAGAACGGTGGTCTGGAGATTTGGACTACCAGGGCATGTTTGGTAATATCTGGAAATATTTTGGGGTTCTACAACTAAAGTGGGGACAGGTGCTATTGGCATCTTGTGAGTAGAAACCAAGGGTGTTGCTCATGATCTTACAACATACAGGACAATCTTGCTGCAAAGAATTATCCGCTCCAAAGCAGCCCTGAGAGTGAGTTTGAGAAGCCCAAGTTTAAAGGAAACAGACAAAAACAAAATTGGAGCTCCTTGGGGTTTGTGAAAAGGACGCCGAAGTGACTGGCAGCAAATGCGCAAGTGAGTGAATGAATGAGTTGGACTGGTGTAAGGTGAGCCCTCAGATGTGGCTTTGCCACTATCAAGTAGCCTTGGAGCCATGGAATCTGTGTCTATGCCCATCAGGGGAAGGCTGATCCTTATCTAGGCCAAAGGCTTTTTCCAGTCAGAGATGTGTCCATCAGAATGTCCTGATGCTCCAGCTGCAGGCTGGCAGGAAGCCAGCTGGAGAATGGGGTGTCTTTGTGGTTGGTTGCACACAAGGGTTTGGCCAGGCTAAGGCTGAAGGGTGGAGCTGTGCTCAGGTATCCTTGCTGCTGCTGCTGCACAACTGGACAACACCTGCAGTAGCCTGAGGGTGCCCTTGGCCCTCCTCATACCTCAGGACACAGATGCCTCACTTGAGCCAGCCTGGCACTCCTCCCTACCTGGCCCACACCTTCCATGTGGTCTCAACCATCTGGAAAGAGCTGGCATGGGTAACAGTGTGTCTCTTACACCCCAAGTCTAGGGCTTTGGCAGGAAGCCCTAAGCCATTCACCATGAAGCCAGCAGGCCAAGAGGGTAAGAACCCAGACCAGACCAGCAACACTCCTGCAGGACTCTTGGCATACCCTGGTGTGAAATAGGATTGACAATGGGTTGATAATGTACCTAGTGCATTTGGAAGAGAGTCCAGCATGTGAAAGCTTGGTGGTGGTGCCAGTGCCACCACAGGTTGAGCTGGGATGAGGTGCACAGTCCCTGGGCACTGGCCTGGCAGGACACAGGATTTGTTCACAAGCACTGCTAGGAGCTGCATGGGAGAACCCAGGCTACACTCATATCAACAGGTGGGCCTAACCAGAGCATGGTCAGCCTGGAATCTAGACAGGGGTCCAGAGGATGTGGCACTGCATGCCAGTGTTCTGGGTTTGCAACTGGCTGGGCTGGCCGTTCTTTGTACTCCTTGGCATTCCCACGTCCAAGTGGGTGGGGCTTGTGTCTAGTCTCCTGCCACATTTAGCAGCCCCTCTCCCCGCCTTGGCCCTGAGGCCACTGACCTCATTATAGTAGGGGCAGTTCGTGGACTCCTTCATGGACGTGTACTTCTTGTCATCGCCCACCTCTACACACACCACGGGGTCCATGTTTAAGCCCACCAGCTGCCGAGCTTCAATCACCGTGATGCTGACCTGTGGGCAGGAGAGAGTAGGGGAGCCGGATAGCAAGCTGCATGGGCCTTGAGTCCAGTCCTGGGGGCTAGAGGACACAGGGGCCAGCACAGACCTAGAGTCATGTCTTGTGCTCTGATGTGGGGTGTCCCTGGGCTCATTTGTGGAGGGGCAAGGCAAGTCACTGTTTGCTAGAATATCTAGGGGAGGGCAGCACTGACCCTCTGGTGGAGGATGGGAATGGGCATAAAGTTGTTTTTTTTTTAATTTTCAGACCAGTGGTCCCAGCCTTCTTAGCACTGTGGAAGACAATGTTTCCATGGACAGCAGTGGGAGTATGGTTTTGAATGACTCAAAGGAACATGTACCTAAATCTTTGTGATTCACTGTAGGGTTCATGCTTCTCTGAGAATCTAACGCTGCAGTTGGTCTGACAAGAAGTGGAGTTCTGTGACACTAGCCATGTAGAGTGGCTGGAAATACTGGGGAACCTCTGCTCCCTCCCTGCTTGCTACACTCACCTCCTGCTCCTCCCCACTTTGTCCCCAAGGCCACTGACCTCATTATAGTAGAGGCAGTTCATGGACTCCTTCATGGATGTGTGCAGCTGGGAACTGGGGGTCCCTGTTCTAGGCAATTCCAGGACTGAGTTCTTCTTCAGCACCCATGGCTCTGCCACAGGGAGGCTGCCAGTCTCACCTCACAAATATCCCACACCCAGAAATTAAGCATTTTAAGTCTCTCCTAGCTTGCACCTAACCTCCTGCTCAAGATCTGTGGACCTCTGGTGCTTCTTTGTGTTTCTGGACTTTGGTTCTCTTTCCTCACTCCTGCCCCCTCTCCCTTTGCTTAATTCCTTTGAGTGGTCAGGAAGGCTTAGGTGCCCGCTGAGCCACCTTCTCTGGCCTGGAGATTGCAAGCTATGTGTCTTCTACTGTGTTAGTTCTGGGAAGCTGTTTTTTAGTTGTCCAATCATTCATTAAACATTCAGGGCGAAACTGCTGTGGCCAGGCATAGGGGACATGGTAACAACTCTAGACCTTTGTGTAACTTACTGTGAATGAATGTTGCTTTATAGGATTTAAACAACAACAACAACAATAAGAAACCCCAAAATTTCCAAAATAACAACAAAAACTTTATATTGAGCTGGGGAGATAGCTCAGCAGCACAAGGGCATGCCTGGCAAGCACAAGGTCCTGAGTTAGATCACTAGTACCACCCCCACCAAAAAAACCCCTTTATATGTACTCACACATATATAGATATGATATGTATAGTTAAAATGTATATATATAAAGGCATATATGTATATATGTAGTCATATAGATGAATAAATATATAGAGAGACAGACAGAGGTTAGTGTAAGGTAGCTACTACATTTCCTGAACCTTCATTTTACGCTACTAGTTCCTGCTTTGGATTTGAAGTTAGTCCCCCTATGGGTGTTTCTCTATGGTAACATAATAGAAAGAGGTACAGACGCAGGGATGCGGTCCTTGGCCCAATCCCATATCTGCCCGGTGTGAGTACAAAAGACCTTATGGGCTCGATGAGCTACCACCTTCTCAGCTACAACCAGACACTTGAGCTACCTAAAAGGTTGTGTGTAGGTTAATTGAGATGATGTATATTAAAAGCTTGAAAACTCTATGCAACTTGTGCTCAAGTAGGTAAGGTGGGGTATAATGCTTGGAAGTATTTCGTGAATCTCTCTTGAGCTTATATTTTAACCAAAAGCCTTTCCTCAGCTGGTATTAGCTGTGTGTGTCTGTGTCTGTGTGTCTGTGAAGTTTGTACTGGGATTGAACTCAGGGCCTTTTGCATGCTAGAAAACCCTCTACCACTGAGCTATGCTGCTACCCACTGGTGTTTTTGCTTATGCAGTGCCTTCCTCTAAGGAAACTGAAAGGGCTGTTCTCATGCTTCTCCTGCAGGAGACCTGGTAATTTGAATTGCTGCGCTTTGATGCAACTTTAAATACGATTTCACTCCAGAGAATTATTTTCTCTCATTATAAAAAAAGAATCACTACTAAAATTATCATCCCGTGTTCCCATCAAGGTCTTATAAATATGCTGAAGACCAAGAAAAATCCACACATCAGAAGGGACGATGTTCAGAAAACAGAAACCTTCTGCCAATGAGAACATTGCCAAGAAATCATAGAAATGAAAACCCGAATATTTTACTCATTGAAGTAACACTTGAACTATGAAATCAAACATTTCTATTTGGAGCTTGAAGTGCCAAAGGGAATGAAGTGAAAGCTTAGCATCCAAGCTTCAAAGAGGTTCAATAATCACCATGTCTTCAGGGAGCTAAAAAGGAAATAGGGCTAATTAACTTAGCTCTGAGAAGTTTGCTATGAAGACAGTAAATAGACACTCACGTCCTTCTGGAATATTTTTTGCATGGTAGTTTATAGAGTTTTAACTTTCATGAACCTTTTTGGGTTACAGGTTTTAAAAAAATCCCATTAGTTTTTTCCCCACAAGTAACCCTTCACCCTTCAAAAAAAGCTTTCTGCAGCTCAGGGCTGGGAAGCAACTAAGATATAGTTTTGGCATATAGCACAGATATATCAGCTACAGATTAACCTCCATGCCAAAAGGTTGCCCTTTTTTTTTTTTTTTAAATCTTTTTGAGGCAGGGTCTCACTGTGTACTTCAGGCTGGTCTTGAGCTCATTTTGTAGCCCAGGCTGGTCTGAACTCACAATGACCTTTCTGCCTCAGCGTCCTGAGAAAAGGTTGCTTTTGATGTTTTCTGTCTTCAGGCCTCACCATAGTAGTAGCTTTTTTTTTTTTTTTTTTTTTTTTAACCCCATCTCCTGTATGAATCCTTCAGGATTCATACATTTCTATCTCCCCTGTGGAGTGGAGCCAACATGGCAGCAAGGGGTGCAAGCTCTGACACTACAGGTAGAGAGTGAGAGGGTGGAGCTGGAGGAGGGCAGAGGATTGAGAGGAGCAAAGGAAGACAGGGCCAGAGCTTGTGCTTGCTTGGTTGAGAGGGGCAGCCCCACAGAAGTCTGGAGGGAAGAAGGAATGCACAGGGACATGGTATTGGGTGAGGAGAACAATATTTTGCAGCATCCCATCCCCACCTGGGCTGTACACAGAAAAATAAAGAAACTGATTAATTAAAATAAAAAATTGATCCTTCTTTAATATCTTGCTGGAGGGGCTGGGTCATCCTTTTCTCCAGTCATCAGCATGCAAAGAAAGTGGAAACCCCAATGCCAATGTGAGGATAGTGCCAGGAAAGCATAGATTTCAACCTCAGAATCAATTCTTTCTCCAGGACAGAAAATGAGGGCTCAGAGGGAGCCTCAGCTGGGATTCCTTGACCAGCTGATTCTCGATTATTGCCTATTTCACAGTCTCCTGCTGAGACAAGGGGAAGATATCCCCAAGTGGCTTTATCAAAACTATCACAAGGGACAGTGCTGTGTAGTAAGTCTACACCTCTGTCCTGGGAAACCCAAGAGTAATGGAGCCTTGTGACCTGCTTTGTAGGATCTGATAGCGCTTCAGAAACGCTTAGCTGGGAGCTAAGGAGTGCCGGTGGACTCTTCTGCAGCCTGCTTTGCCTGCGCTCGTCTTCAGGGCCCGGAGCCATACCATGACCTGATCATTTGGAGGTCACTGGGGTGGTGCCGTGGAGGCTGGTGGGAGGAGATGCTATGAAGGAGAGGTGGGGTCCAGTAATTTATGGCTGGGGCTTCAGGTGGTGGCTGGGGG
>PVKN010005096.1:0-31716 GCA_004027915.1 Capromys pilorides
AAAAAAATTTATAGGGGTTAAGGATGCAGAAAATGCAAGATCCTGAGATTGATTCCTGGTACCACTCAATATTTATTTTCTTCTTTTGAGTCCTTATATTAGGGAGACTATATGATATTGGCATATGTTGGTCTGGTTTATTTCACTAATGAGTATATGTTCAACATACATCCATTTATATATGAAGTCTTCTAGTCTATCATTCCTTACAGTTGAGTAATATTTCATTTTGTGAAAATACCACATCTTTTTCAACCATTCTTCAGATGATGGGCATTTTGGTTGTTTCCAAGATTTGGCTATCACAAATTGTGCTGTTATGAACACAGGTGCACAAATATCACTATGGTATGATGTTTTCCGTTCTTCTGGGAAAATTCCCAGTAGCGGGATAGCTGGATTGAATGGGATTTCTAGTTCTATTTTTTTTAAGGAGCCTCCACACTGCTTTCCATAATGGTTGCACCAATCTGCATTCCCACCAGCAGTGGAGAAGTGTTCCTTTTTCTCCACAGCGTCTCCAACACTTGTTGTTGGTTGATTTCTTTATGATAGCCATTCTTTCTGGGTTGAGATGGTATCTAAGTGTTTTTTTTTTTTTTGTGGGACTGGGGTTCAAACTCACGACCTTGCATTTGCCAGGCAGGCACTTGTGCCACGGAGCTATCTCCCCAGCCCCTCTAAGTGTTGTTTTGATTTGCCACTAAGTGACTTTTTGTTCACACCCTGGGTTGGTGATTTTAGAATTTCCAAGAGCAAGTAGGAACATTTTTCCCTCGCCAGAGACACTTCAAGCCATGTGTTTTGGCTTAGGGCAGGCCGGGCACCTGTCCACAATGCTTGTGGCGTCCATCTTCATTGTATTCTTACTTACCTTGTTGATGTAATGTGTAAGGCACCTTCAGAACGTCCCAGACTTCTCTACCTGTTGGAAAGTTGCAGCCTTTCAGATTCTTTTTTATCATCACTCGGGACTGCAGCTGTAGTAGGAATACTCACCTGTTGTGTAGGGAAAGGGTGTGGCCTGGCATCAGGACCCTACGACTGCCCCCTCTTCTGCCATGGGATCTGGACAGCTGTGGACAGAGTTTGGCCCTCCTTTGGTCATCAGGGTTCCTTCAGTTTTCTCTTATAATCATCTTTCCAAACTCCAGGAGAATATAGCAGCCTGGTACTGGCCAGCAGGCGGGGGTAACTGGTGACATTGAACGTGCTCTCACCTGCCTGGTTTGCGCCTTGGAAGCAGGGAGCGCCTTCCGAGCAGGACACTATGGCCGCGTCCCTGGCCACACCTCTGTGCTTTGAGTCCTGTGGCCGCCAATGGGGCAGGGATCAGCACCTGGGCTGGGAAGCCATCTGTAGGCCAGATGTGAAGGAGGGCAGCGCCTTATGAGGTGTCCAGGGGGCACCCTGTACAATATGCACTGGGAAGGACAAATGCAGGAGTCCCAGGAGGACATCAGGGTACAGTGGGGCAGGATTCTGAGAAGGGTGCAGACAGAGTCAGGCAGCAGAGCCCCTCCTAGCCGTAGGAGGAGGACACGTGGCATCGGAGGCTGAGGAAGTGGAGAAACAGTTGCTGGAGTTCCTTGTGGCCAACTTGAACCACTGTATACCTCGGTGGCGTAGCTCTCGGCCTCCAGGGCGCTTCCTGCGCTCCTTCTGTGGCTGTGGGGTGCATGCCCAGGGGGCACCCAGCTGCTGTGTACCCCGGTCCCCGAGGGCCTTGCCTCACGGGCACTTCTAGGGATTTGCATTCCTGTGTAAATAACTGGAAACTCTTGAAAATCTTTTCTGGAAAATAGGAAAGAGCCATGATTCACAATTTTACATGCCTGAAGTGTATTTCTTGTTAAATTGAGTTAGCACTCTGAGAACACATTTACCTAGTGTTTGGAAATGCTACGGCCTACTACGAAGGAAGCTGTCTTGCCCAGCTCTGCTTTAGTTTTCGTTGGTGTATGTTTGAGATGCGTGCTAATTACCTTCTTCTTGGAAGATCAGTCTGTTTCATTTTTAGCATGTATTTCCTCCTGACTCCTTGTTAATTAAGAAATTGCAGTTCTGCAGCCTTCTCTTTTGCCGTCCTCACCATCAGAGGCCCCACGTGGGACGGGTAGAGACACGAGCTTGGTTCTTCACTCGAGGCCACTGCTTCCCGTGGGAACCGCTGGGTGACGTGTTCTGCAGCGTTCCCTCGTTCCCTCGTGCGCTTTCAAGGGTCCTGGGAAACTGAAGCAGCGACTCTCACAGCCGAACGTCAGGCTTCAGGGGCGGGAAGCATCCAGGCTCGCAGAGTAGCGACTAGAACCCACCTTCCGCGCGCCCCTGACCCACAGGCGGTTCTGCTGTGGCGAGTGAGTGACAGAGAGCGCAAGGCCCTTCCTCAGGATGCCCTGGGAGCCCTGGGCTGGGATGGAGGCGGCTTTCCTCACAACCTGGCCGTTCTGGAACATCTTGCTCTCTCTTCTAGGTGACGCAAGGTGACACACATCTAGATGTGTGTCACATTTTACATCCTTGCATCTTTCTGAGTTCTGTAGCAGTTTGTAGCAGGTGCTTCTTTCTTGGTACCTCCCTGAAGTGCCAGAACAGTCTTGCCCATAACGCTGCTGTTAGATGCCTGTGTGTAAATGTAACAAGGAATGGCTGCCTTGTCTCTACCTACCTACCTAGCGCACGTTGTTCTGTACCAGCCTGCCTGCCTGCCTGCCTGCCTGCCTGCCTCCTTCCCCCTCCCTCCTTCCCCCACCCTCTTTCCTCCCTCTCTCCCTCCCTCCCTTCCTTTCCTTTCTTTTTTATAGTCTCCCTATGTAGTTTAGGCTGTCCTTAAACTCACAGGCCAGGCTGGCCTTGAGTCACTCTGTAGCCCGCTCTAGCCTTGAACTCAACAGTTCCTCTCTTGCTTCAGCCTCCTAGGCGCTGAGAACACAATGTCCCTGCATGACCAGATGATTTGGGAGTGTTTGGAGATATTAACCTTTCAAGTATCTTTGTTCTCTCCCCCACCCTTTTCTGTTTTCTTTTCAGACAGGGTCTAACTATGTGTTCAAGCTGGCTTTAAACTCAGTATGTAGCCCCCGCTGGCCTCCAACTCATGGAGATCCTCCTGCCTCAGCCTGCTGAGTGCTGGGATTACAGGTGTGTGTCACTACACTCAGCCATTGTGGCCTCTCTCTGCCTGGCAAATCATATGTCACTTAGCTGCAAGACACTGTCACACAGTTATCTGGATTCCATTTATTTTTTCTTTCAGTGGTTATTTCAGGATAATTTCTACTCAACTTCAGGTTTCCAGCTCACTTTGTGTACCATCTCTTGCTGTCAAGCCTGTATGTAAATGAAAATGTTTTTTGGACTTTTATTTATTTATTTTTAACTTGCATATAGCTCACTCAGGCTGCCCCTGAACTCATCATGCAGCCCAGGCTGGCCTCGAAGTGCTGCCACTGTAGACGTGCACCGCCATGCCTGGCCGCAGTTGTAGGCTTTGCACGGGGCCCTCTTTTATTTGGTGACATGTGTTGTGGCAAGGTACGCACCACGGAGGTCTGCCCTGTTCTTATGTGCACAGTTCAGTGCTGTGACTGTCCACACTGCCGGGCAGCTGTCCCCACTGTCCCTCTCCAGGGCGCTTCATCTTGCAACAGTGGAGCTATAATTGGCTTCTTTTTCCGTGTCTGTTTTTCTCCTTGCCCTCTGTGTACTTCTTAGATCCGTAAGTCCTTTGGGGGTGAAGCTTCTCCCTGCTAAGTGCCGCCTCTACCTATCGTGGTGGTGGTGTTTCTTTGACAGTGGATCACATTTTCTCATTCCTTTGTCAAGTAATTTTTATTGCACACTGAACACTGTGAAGTATCTCTGTAGAGATTCTGGGTTCTGGTACGCTCTCGTGAAGAACTTTTGCCTCAGTAGGTGGTCAGCACGGCAGCAGGATTCAAGTGGGGAACTCGGATTCAAGCGGGGAACTCCCGAGCTCCCCAGCAGCTGCGGCTGAGATCACTCATTTCTCTTTCAGTTTTCAGCTGCTGGTTCTTTTTCCTTTGGCCCCACCCCCGCCCCACCCCCTAAACGCCTTGAGTGTGTCAGCTATTTGTGAGTTTGCCGGTCTCTGGCACCCTCCCTTTCAGGATTGTTCATGGGCCTTGTGACTGCTCTTCTGGCCTGAACTCTGGCATCCTGAACCATGTGTCTTAGGGCTCGGCACATGTCCTCAGGCAAAAGGTTACAGATGGCCAGAGCTCACCCCACTGCTTCTCTTCTGAAGGTGGACAGCCCTCCAATTTCCCCGCTTTTGTTTCTTCTTTAATTCCTTTAAATAATTTCAGATATGTTTGTTGAGATTTTATCATTGCTGTCCATGGCAGGGTGACACAGCTGTCAGTGCTGGAAGGCAGAGGCCCTTTGAGCTTGCCCACTCCCTTGTCAGCTGTGCTGTGGAGGAAAGGGCTGGGAAGGTGGCCTCAGGGTGCCGGTGCTCACAGTGGCGGACAGGTACAGGAGGCTGATGTCGGGGTGACGTCAGGTGCTGGCAGCACTGGCTTCGGGGGAGGCTCCCTGTTTACAGGTGGCGCCTTGCTGTGTCTTCATGTGGCTTTTCCTGTGTGTGCAGGTTCCGGGGTCCTTTCCTGTCATGGGAATCAGGGCCCCATCTGTGGTCTCATTTCCTCAGCTTCTTAAAGGCTTCATGGCACTGTGGATTCACCACGGGTTGGGGTAGGGCACGTTCAGAGCACAGCAGAGCCATCCCGGCTCAGGATGGTGCTGGCGCGGGTAGGGAGGTAGAGTGCACTTCACGGGTGACACAGGGGCACATTTAATTAGTCATGATGCAGGCCCAGGGCCCAGTGTGTCTGGGAGCAGCATGAAGCCCTGGGGACTCAGTTATGGATGCATCTGGCTTTGTGTCTGTCCTCACAGAGCTAGTAGCCTGGGGGAATAAAAACTAGAGCCATTGCTGTGTGATGGAGTAGGGGACTTACAGCTGCCCTGGGGACAAGAAGGAAGGGA
The DNA here is from genome assembly GCA_004027915.1 of Capromys pilorides. Classification (NCBI taxonomy): domain Eukaryota; kingdom Metazoa; phylum Chordata; class Mammalia; order Rodentia; family Capromyidae; genus Capromys; species Capromys pilorides. Next base: position 5,011 of record PVKN010005096.1, read on the forward strand.
CACTCACAGGAATGAGCAGGTCAGGAAGGGCTCCCGGGAAAATACCCTTCTATAGCAAAGTGCAGAGAAAGAGCGTGAGGCTGCTGTGGGCAGAGAATGCTGGGGCTGGGCAGAGTGTGCTGGGCAGGAGCAGCTGAGGGGTGAGTGGGGTGCACCGGAAGGGCAGGGACTCAGGAGCTGGTGGCCTAGAGACTGGAGCGAAGGCTAAGGCGCCTGCGTAGGCTGCACCCTCCCGGAGCTCTCGCTGCCAGTCCCTGTGGTACATGACTGGACACACGAGCCTGGCCTTGGCGTCCTGCCTGGCAAGGAGGTGTGTGATACAGTTTCTGGGGACCTTGCACGATGACATGGCAGTGCGGTGGCCTCACCTCAGCACCCTGCCTCCAGCCTCTAGGTCAGACACCAGGGTTTTGTGGTTTCAGGCCTGGACAGCGAGTCGGCCTCCAACAGCCTGCGCTTCAGCAAGGCTTGTCTGAAGAACGTCTTCTCGGTCCTGCTCATCTTCATCTACCTGCTGCTCATGGCTGTGGCCGTCTTCCTGGTCTACCAGACCATCACAGACTTCCGTGAGAAGCTGAAGCACCCAGTCATGTCTGTGTCGTACAAGGAGGTGGACCGCTATGATGCACCAGGTACCGCTGCAGGCCGGCCGTCCCTGAGCAGCCGGCAGCCCTGCCAGAGCCAGGCCCTCCTCACACGGGAGGGCTGCATCAGGGCCCAGAGCGTGCGTGCTTGCCGAGAACAAGCAGGGCTGAGTGGGGCGGTTGGTGTGCTTTGCAGAGCAGTCTATCAGAGCTGGGCTCAAGCTGGGCTGGAAGAGCATGTGTGGGGCTGGCAGTGGAGTTTGGAGGAGGAGGAAGAGGAGCCCAGTGGGGCCGTAGGTGGTGGTGTGAAGCAGGTGTGGGTGAGGAAGGAGGGCACGGGGAGGAGGACCCTGCCCAGAGAGGGGCATGGGCCCCAGTGAACACATCTCCTGCCCCCCTGGGTGCCTGTCCCTGCTGGGATGTCATCTGCCCTAGAGTGGACCATGCTCTGGAGCTGAGCTGGGATCCAGGGGTGAACAGGGCAGCCCGAGCTGTGTAGCCCAGGCCCTGCTTAGTGGGGTATGTCCCACTCGGCCCAGATGCCCCTGCACAGGGTGGAGCCAGGGCTGGGAACCTGCTGCCGAGGCTCCCTGACGGCCTGGCCTCTGTCCTGTGTTGGCCCTGTCTCACCAGCGTGGACTTTGATTGCTCAGGGTGTCCATTGCCCGTTGGCCTCTTGCCCCTGGGGATACCGCCTCCCCCTGCTCCTGTCCACAGCTGCTGTGATCAGGGAGCTAGGTGGGTGCCTGGCTGGGCTGGCTCCAAGCAGAGAGGACACTGAGGCAGTGCTGGGGTGTCCCTCAGCCAGAGGAGGCCAGGCCATCTGCAGGTGGATGAAGTTCCTGGTGGTGTGAGCCCCTTTCAGGGATGTGGCCAGCACTGTGGCTTCAGACATTGCCTCTCCCTCTGTGTGCCCAGGAATCGCCCTGTACCCTGGGCAGGCCCAGCTGCTCAGCTGTAAGCACCACTATGAGGTCATCCCCCCGCTGACGAGCCCCGGCCAGCCTGGTGACATGGACTGCACCACCCAGAGGATCAACTACACACACCCCTTCTCCAATCAGACCATGGTAACTTCCACTCCCTCCCCTGTACCCTGAGCACCCCAGTTCTCCCTCTGGGGCCTCATTACCTCATGTACCTCTCCCAAGAAGCCAATGGGAGACACAAGGCTGGGCCTGGTTCCTGTATGAGAGCCTGGAGCTCCTGGCACTCACTTGGCAGAATTACGGACACCTTGGCAACCCTCGATGTCCCGGTGGAGACTGGCTGAGCCAGCACCGTGGAGCTCAGGGCCCAGGACCCCACGTGCTGAGCTGGTTTCCTGGTATGGAGGTGCGTCAGTAGGGGTGAGGACTCCTGGCCTCGCTGTCAGTCCTAGGGCAGCCTGGCTGGGGACCGCAATGGGCTGCAGCCCTGGGCCGCCGGGGTGACGTGGCACCCATTCAGGGAGGCGCTGCAGGCTTCACGTCGAGTTGCATCGTGGCTGTGCAGTCCCACCTTCCAGGAGGGCTAGAGCTGGCTGCGCGAGGGCTTTCCTCCGCACCGCCAGCCCCAGCTGCGGGCAGCGTGTGTCGAGCTGCACCGCTCTCTGCTCCTCTGGCCAGCGGGCCAGGCTCGAAGATGAAGGCCTCACACAGGGACTTCTTCGCTCATTTGTTCCTTCTAGCGTCCTCTGAAAATCCCTCCAAAACGATTCCTACTCCTGAAAAAAAAAAAAGAGTAGAATGAAAAGGGGATCAGTGCTGACCCATGAACCAAGAAGGGAACACAGCAGACCAGGAAGTTTGAGGGACTGGTATAGAATGTAAGTAGCAGATGGGTCGAGGATGGCGTAGGCAGATTAGCGCGGCCCGAGCCAGGCCGCTGCAGCAGGGGCTGGGCCGAGGAACCAGCTCCATGGTGCCAGTGCGCAGCCACCTGGCAGGAGACAGGGCTGTGCAGGCGACCACACCCTTCGCTCTCTTGCCAGAGCTGTGAGGATACCCTCAATCTAGGCGACAGCCCTGGCACCTCTCCACCAGGCAAGGCTGCTGCTTCTCCAGGGTGGCTCCCGGTGGCCCCTCTGTGCAGAAGTGAAGCGCAAAGAGCCGCACCCCTGCGCTCATCACCTACACCTTTCTAGATTAAAGGACAGTGGCGAAGTCCTGGTCACTGAGCAGTCCTGTGAGACCCACGGCAGAAGACAAGCACCATGGTAGATGAGCTGAAGCCACTCGGGAAGCGGGGGGGACGGTCAGCACTAGGAACACAGAGGGAAGCGGGTGTAAGAGCCAGATGCAGCGCGGCGTCTGCAGAGACTGTCTGGCTCCCAGCTGCCTCCTGCAGGGCGCCGTGGGTTGGCTTCCCAACCTCCAGTGAGGAGGACGCCGTGAGACTTCTTTAACCCATGCTGCATCTTACAGTGGGCTTGTGACACAGCTGGACAGCCTGGAAACCGAGAGAGTAGGGCCCCAAGTGCTGTTCCCAGAAAGGCGTGGCGGTGGTTCCTGCTTTCAGTGTGATGCTGGTTGTCTTCTCCACTGCCTGCAGCCCCAGCTGTGAGCTGACAAGGACTCATCTCCTCCCTATCTGCCCTGCCTGGCATCCCAGCTCCTTGTGGGGAATTCAAGACCAGACTGGGCAAGGAGGCGAGACCCTGTCTCAGAAAGAAAGAAAAATAAACAGGAGGAGGATGAAGGTCTGAGCAGTCAAGCTTCCTGGGGAAGAAGAGGGGTGTGGTGTGCCTGGCCCCTGCGTGGGAGCTAAGGGGGGCCCTGCTGGGCAGCCATGTCCGCACCCTGGTGAGGCGGCTCGTCCTGGTCCCTGGAAGCCCTCCCTTGTCCTGAGTCCAGGTAACCATTTCTGCAGTGATAGGAGGAATCCTGCTCAGTCTGCTCCTGTTTGTGACATTTGCAGAGTGGGTTTGAGGCTGAAGTCACAGACCAGGAGTTGGCTTGTGACCCTGTCTCACTCCTCCCTGGGCTGTGCAGGGAACAAGGCCCACAGGCCCAGTGGCCCCGCAGGGGTCTCACTGATCAAACTTCAAGACACCAGTGACTTGGTGCTCTCTCAGCTTCCAGTTTAATGCTTGTCCCTGCCCTGGGCACAGCCCCTGGCTCTCCAGCCTGCAGGATCTGTGTCTGTCCCTGTGCCCTAGCTCGCCGTTTCCCTGCCACCCTGCGGGAGGCTGATGTATCATTTCTAGGTTTTTGCTACCATAACAGCCTCACCCTGGGTTGCATTGGTCAGAGCCTAAGGTGGGCCGCCTTGCTGTGCGAACTGTGCCCCCGAGACAGTGGCTGGCAGGAGAGCGGCCTCTGGCCTGAGACCCATCTGAGCACACAGCAGGTGGTGCTGAGGGCGGTGGTGCTGCACGGAGTGTCCAGCAGTGGCTTCTCCGTGTCCCTGCCGGGCCCTGGGGGGCGAGTCCTGCTGCTGCGTGTGGTCAGCACAGGCTCACCGTCTCCCAGGAGGTGACAAGTGCAGGGCGAATGGTTTGCGGCTAAGGAGGTGGCCTGGGCCACACGAGTCCCTTTGCCCACATTCTGGGGACACAGGTCCTGCTGCCCCGCCCCGCGGCCTCAGTCTCCAGTCAGGAAAGCCAGTCTTGAGCTAAGGGAAGGAGAGGACACAGGACCTTTGGCCTTCTCAGCCACACAGCTAATATCATGGAGAGGTTGGAAGTCAATGGACAAACCCAGGAACAACCTGACGGATGGGGCGGCGACGTAGGTGACAGCCCCCGTGGGGCACAGGCCCAGAAGAGGCACCCAGCTCATGTTGCCAGGAGGCTGCAGCTCTGTCCACGAGGCTTAAGTCTCCTGTTTGGGCACCAGAGGCTGTTTGTGGAATTTAGCAAAAACCTTGAGACACAAGCAATACCATCACCTAGGTGTGACTTGATGTCCCGCACATGGCTCAGATCTTCAGTAGCAAGCGTGAGAATTAAATATGGCGTACAGTAGCCTTGGTGTGTGTGCGTGCATGTGTATAAAACTTGGGAACTCTTTTTAGGTGATCTTGGAGCATTTAGAACAGTTGTTGTAACAAATGGTTTTTTCACAACCCATTGGTTTAGTTTCATCCTGGTTAAAAGTCCTAGTAGATCTTTGTGGAACTGAACAAGCCGAGGTGCGCTTAGAAGAGCTCATGCACAGGAATGCCCTGGACACATCTGGGGGCGGCAGGAGCCGCAGGGCAGGGAGCTGCATGGTAGGGCCGCTTTGCATCACGGTGCGTGTGCACTGGGATGCGTGCATGCGTGAGGCTAGGCCTGGACTTCAGGGTCGCTTAGGATGAAGGGCTGAGCCCAGCGTCTGAGAGAGCTGTGTCTGTGTCATGCCGGGGGCCAGCTTGCTGCTTCAGCTTATGTTCAGCCCTGGAAGTCAGCACAGAAAGTGTCTGAGTGCAACAATGGTTTTTAGAAGTACTGTGGAGAAATAGCTAGAATACCAATCTAATTGTAGCTTGTGTTAGCAGGCAAAGCCCAGAAACCATAAGGAAAAGGACAGATTTTGCTGTATTAAATTTAAAGCTTCTGCTGGGAAGAGAGCTCAGTAGAATAAGTGCTTGCCTAGCAAGCACAAGGTCCTGAGTTCAATCCCTGATACCGAAAGAAAAAAAAAAATTCCAGGCTGGGGATGCAGCTCAGTAGCATAGCACCTGCCAGGCAAGCGCAAGGTCCTGAGCTTGAGTCCCAGTACCCCCAGAACAGTTTTTAAAGCTTCTGTATAACGTGTGACATTAAGAAACAGTTAAATGAGATGTGGAGGCTGGAAGAAGGCACTTGCACATAGAGCAGACAATTGCATGTCCTCGCTAGGTAAAGCGAGCGTCCCTAGGGTGGCCATCGGGCACGTGGGCCAGCTTGCACTCTTCGGCAGCAGGGTGTGACCAAGGTCTGGAAGCTGCGGGCAGCAGCGCTGGGCTCCCCAGGATGAGGGTCTATGAAAGGCTCCCGGTGAGGAGACTCTGGCCTTTGTCTCCCCACAGAAGTCTGCCCTGGTGGTTCAGGGTCCCCGGGAAGTGAAGAAGCGGGAGCTCGTCTTCCTGCAGTTTCGCCTGAACGGGAGCAGTGAGGACTTCAGCGCCATCGACTACCTCCTCTTCTCCTCCTTCCAGGAGTTCCTGCGAAGGTGGCTGGCACAGTAGACAGTGGCTTCACTGTCTGCGTTTTCTTACTGCCCCTTGCACATTGGCATGCTGGGAGTGGACGGGGTGGTGAGACCTGCCTGCAGAGGTATCCCAGCCCAGGGACAGCTACCCTAAGCTCAGGCACCTTGGACGCAGTGGGGCCAGCCGGGTGGAGCAGCAGCTGCCTTGTGACCTGGGTGCCTGCCTCCACGCGCTGCCCTGGGATGCTGGGTCTCTGTGGTGCTCCTCCCTGCGGGAGCCCCAGCCCAGGCTCCGCTCAGGCCATAGGGAGGCCGCTCCTGCTGTGCCTACGCCCCGGCGCTCCTTGTCCTTCCCATTCCAGAACTGGAGCTTCTGTCCTCTTCACCCTCTGTGCTACCCTCAGCCCCTCTCTGACCTGCTGAAAGCCCGTCTGCCCTGTTCCCTCCCTGGAGACATTTCGAGAGCTCTCCCAGGCCTGCACTTCCTCCGGAGGCCCACCTGGTGGGTTTCTCCTTGGCTGGGTTTCTCAGGAACCTCTTCTGAGAGGCCAGTAAAGGCTCCGTGGGCTCTACTCCTGTGGACTTCTCTGTGTAGCTCCTGAAAGCTTTGCACACACCCACTGACACAGCAAGGGGATGTGGTGGGCCAGTGTGGGGTTTTCCCACTGGGGTCCCCCCCCCACACACCTGCCTGAGACGGCCACAGGGAAAGAAGGGAGTGGAGCTTACTGCTCTCACCGAGGGTGAACGGTTCTGTTGAGGCAGCGAGTTCTGGAGAGGAAACAGAATGGCAGCATCTGTTAGCAGCCGCTGCTCACGAAGCCCTTTCTCCCCCTCTGCCCTCAGCCCAGACAAGGCGGGCTTCATGCAGGCCTGCGAGAGTGCCTACTCCAGCTGGAAGTTCTCAGGGGGCTTCCGCACCTGGGTCAAGATGTCGCTGGTGAAGACCAAGGAGGAGGATGGGCGGGAAGCAGTGGAGTTCAGGCAAGAGGTAGGCGGCCCTGGATTTGCTCGGAGCTGCTGGGGTGGGGGACCTTTGCATATAAGCGGGCTCTGGGAGCAGGGCTTAGGGGGTGACTAGAGGGGTTCCCAGGAATCGGCACCTTCCCTGATGGCCAGCTGGGCAAGGAGCAGCAGTCACTATGATGTTGGCTGCCGTGCTTGCTGCAGCTCGGCAGGTGATGACACGGAAGAGCCTAGAGCAGCCGCGCCCCCAGGAGCCGTGGCGTGGTGATCCGCTGGCTGGCTGCTCGGGTTCATTGTTCTGTTGTTGAGCACTATCAGACATGTGCAGCGTGCGTGTAGCAACAGCATTAAGTGTCCCATCACGTGTGCGTGTTTAAGTGTGCGTGCACAGATGTTTAGGCCTTGGGGGTCAGCTCAGAAGGCGATCGGCCTTGGCGCCAGGCCTCTCCTGGGGCTGGCGTCTCCTGCTGGATCTGTGATGCTGGGTGGGGCTTGGGGAGACATGCGTGGTGGCAGGGATGGAGGTGGGATGGTCCCCTGGGCTTTTGCCCCTCACACAGCTCCACGCACTTGCACAGGCCCATCTCAGCCGGCCCCACAAAGGCTCTGCGGAAGGAGGTGTTGCTTCATTTACCTCGGAGCCAGGTGCAGCCCCCTAGCCTGACACCTGTGGTCCGAATGAAAGGCTGGGAACACCGGCAAGCCCATTCTTAATGCCTTCCTGTATTATCTGCGTTGGAAGTTGTGAGCTCTTTTGAACAAAACTCCAGTGTGCTTGCTTTTGCTTCAGAGTTTGGGATGGACCCTTGGCCCTGGGCATGGCACACAAGGCAGCTCGTGTGAGGTCACGTGGTGGCCCTGTGCTGTGGGCTGGGCCAGATCTGCCTGTCTGTTAGCCGCCCGGCTGCTTTAGGACTTGAAGCCAGAGGGCGTGGTGCACCTGGTGAGCTCACTCTTGCAGAGGTGTGTAGCTGTGTGGCTCTCGGAGTAGGGCTTGGAAGGGTTGAGATACCCAGCTATACCCAAGTATTTTCTAACATTTGGGATTTTTATTGCTTTTACTTCTGACTGATATCCAGATTAACAGTGAGTATGGACACCTGATAACAGGCTTTATTTTACTAACAATCCAACACACCTGTGCATCCAAGAGCCCACTGTTTCCCAGAAAACCATAGAAGCCATAGGAAAATGTTTGTTGTGGGTCCAGCTCAGGATCTTGAGCAAATGAGGAATGTTCTGTGTACTCCCACTCCAGAGATGGTGTTGGGAGAGCCACAGCCTGGGATCCTTTACCTGGTCCGTCCTTGCTGCCGTCAGGCAGGGGAAGGCCCCAAGCCTAACTCTCCTCTGTATCTTAGACCAGCGTGGTCAACTTCAATGATCGGAGGCCAGCCACCGAGAGGAGCGCCCAGCTGTTCTTCGTGGTCTTTGAGTGGAAAGATCCTTTCATCCAGAAAGTGCAAGATGTGAGTGTGGTTTGTGGTCATGGGGGCCAGTTCCCTGTTGTGCTGCCCACGTGCTCCTTCCTGCGGGCCGTCCCCTTGTCAGAATATGAACCCCTCTCAGCTTACGTCTCTGGTGGCACGTGTAACTTGTGACTGAGCTAATCTGCTTTGCTAGAGTTGTATCTGTAAAAGTAGGAACTTCGTCCTGCCCACCATCCTTTACCTGGGCTCCAGCAGAGCAACCACTTCATAGTGATACTAAAATAGAAAGCATTCATATGGAGATTATTACTAGTCATTCTTTCCTAAGAATGGTTCTTTGAGGGGCCGGGGAGATAGCTCAGTAGAATAAGTGCTTGCCTGGCAAGTGCAAGGACCTGAGATCAATGCCTGGTTCTGTAAAGAAAAAATGGTTCTCTGTAGGGTCGCTGTTACTTGGGATAAGTGAGAGCAGAATGGTACAGAGAAAGTATCAGTTAATGCCACATTCTAAGACTCAGTCTCGGAAGGAAAGCATTGGAAAGCTGTGCTATATAGGAACATTACTGATGCTCCTGGGCTAGTCCCTAGTAACTGGCATGCCTATGATCAGTTCTTGCCAGTCATGGCTGCCAGCTCAGGTCCTGCTGCCCAGGTGGGCTTACGCAGGGTGGAGTCACAAGTCCAACACAGTCCCTCTGCCTTAAAGAGCTTACATCAGTGAGGGAGCAGTCTTTCGCTTTGAATTACTAATGCCAGATGGTAGCTATCTGGGAGGAGTGTGTAGGATAAAGAACTCTGCTGTTCCCACGGAGGGTCTTAGCCTGGTGGTGCAAGAGGGCGCAGCGCTTGTGAGGTGTGCCTCAGTCTACGCGGGAGGCTGGGGAGGAGCCGGCAGAAACAGTCATGGGATGGGCGGGAAGCAAGAGGAACTGACCTTCTCGCAGGCTGGGCATGGTTTTGGGGAAATCTACCGCAAAGCAAAGTTGCTTATATTTGGGTCAGGCAAAACCAAGAACAGCTCAGTCCTGAATACAGTTTTGCAGAGATTTTCAAGAACCACTTTTCTCTTTCCGAATCACGTTTAGTGAGGGGTTCACAGCTTGGGCCTTGGTCTTGCTGTGAGACTCAAAAGATGTAGACTGACTATAATTGAGTTTTGCAGCCCCGGTGTCTTTCTTGTAGTCTTCATCACCTGGAAAGGAGTGGCGTTTGACAGAAACATGAGCATGTGACTTTGAAGCAAGCCGGTAACCTGTGTTTCTCTTTCTCAGATAATCACGGCCAATCCTTGGAACACAATCGCTCTTCTTTGCGGGGCCTTCCTGGCATTGTTTAAAGCATCAGAGTTTGCCAAGCTGAGTGTGAAGTGGATGATCAAAATCAGGAAGCGACACCTTAAAAGAAGAGGCCAGGCAACAAACCACATAAGCTGAAGCTCTTGAGGTTCACAGACCTGCCCATACCCACGGAAGTCCTCGGCACTTCTGCTGCGCTCCGCCAGGTGCTAGCCATCCTGTACTCACTTGAAGCAAAGGAACTTGCCGGGAGGAGCAGCCCAGCAAACCAGAATTTCCAGCATGGCCCGGAAAGGGGAGACCCGTGACTAAACTGGAAGCTGTTTAAGTATTTAAATTATTGACAAACATTGTATAGCACTGCCTTGCATAGTTGGGCAGAAGATACTTTTCTTCCTGGGTGGCTCACTGTGTGAAGCTGCAACAGGGTAATTAAGACTTGATACTTTTTTTTCATGGTTTTTTAAGTGGAGAAGGGTGTAGTTTTTCTTTCTCCAAAAAAAAAAAATCACATCAAGATGTGTGGGCCCTGCCTAGGAACCTTGCACTGTACACAAAGAAGGGTAAACCTGATGACATTCGCCATCGGTTGTCCAGGCTCTGACCACCTTTCTCATTTACTATGAGACTTTAAAGCTAATAGGAACTAGGGGTCATATTTCTTATGGACTGACGAGCCGCCTGCTTCTGTGGCTGGAGTTCAGGGGGACAGTCAAAAGGACCAGCAGGTGTGGACAGTGGGCATCCAGCCAGTGTTTGGATTTCATTAACAGATCAATGAAGGCTGGGCGAGCACGGAAGGAATGCGCATGCCGAGGCGAGGGCCTGCTGTCCGCAGGCCCCAGTGCTGCCTGCCCGAGAGCTGCGCACACACAGCAGGAACCTGGACGCCTGCACCCACCACCTCGCCCCAGAGCTGTGGCGGCCACTTCCAGGGAGGGGGGTTGGGCATGGTGACCAATGGCAAGTGGCCAGGAAGAGGGAAGGCCACACTTCAACACTGAGCTGGTCACAAGGTACTGTGTCCTGCAACAGCACTGTCAGAAAGGGTCACCTGGTGACCCTGACCCCCAGAGCTGTGGCCTGCCCTTTGGAGTATGAAACCAGGTATGATGCATGTTGACTGCTAGAGGGTCGTAAAAGCCGCTTCAGAGTGTTACATGCCCACTGCACCTCAAGAGGACATGCCAACATTTCCTGAATAAATTTGGCTTTAGTTTATCCGAAAAGGAATAACTCAAATAAGTAAGTATGGCTTTTTGGGGCTGAATTATTAAAAGTGAATAATGTGTGAAGGAATCCTACCTGCCATTTTTCACTCCAAAAAGACGTAAGCATTCAGATTTTAGCCTGGTCTCTGTAAAACCTGACTGGAGGACAGATGTAAAGCCACACAAGAAAGTGTACATTAAGCTGGGTATGGTATCACATACAGGTAACCATGTACTCTGGGGAGGCTGAGGCAGGAGGATCAAAAGCTTGGGCGACTTAGTGAGACCCTGTGTCAAAAGTTAACACAGAACAGTACAGCCGGGGATGTAGCTCAGTGAGAAGGCTCTGGATTCAATCCCAGTGTCCCCAAAAAATAAAAGCCCCATTACATTAACACTAGAAAAACATGTGGTTTGTCTGTGTGCCAGAAACCAAACTTGGGAGCTTGCACTTTTTTACTACTGAGTAACATATCCCCAGACCCAGATGTGCTTTGTAAAGCAACTTTCGAGGCTAGAGATGTTGTTCAGTGCTACAGTACATGCGCAATGTGTGTGAGGCCCTGGCTTTGAACCCCAGCACCAAGGCACCCCCTAAAACTTCATAGATCACGTTACTATTAAATAGTGCTGACATGATTTGCCTGGAATGTACTATTTGTTTTGGAAATCTCATGTCTAAGTATCAGATAATTAAGAAGGTGTCATTTTTTTTTTTTGTTAAACTTTATGTTATGGCCGGTTCCGCCTGCCCTGGGGGTGTTGCTGGCAGGGCATGTGGTACTGACCATCAAACCTACAGTTGCCTAAGCAGGCGCTTTAGACCACTGAGCTATCTCGCTGGCCCTGGAAGGGGGCATTTTTATCTATTCAAAGAAAAGACGAACTATTAGTTGCAACCTGACAAAATCCATTCAGGTTGCCCTCAGTCAGTTGCCCTCACCTCTCTGCCTGTGGGGCCAGAATAGGGCTCTGTAACAGCTGCTCCCAGAGTGCAGGTAAAAACTGAGTCAGCATGCTAGAAGGGAGTTGTTCCCTTGGGAGCCATGGAGCGCAGAGACTGTTCTCTCAACACCTAGGCACGGCGCGGGGCCTGTGCTGGGTTTTCAGAATGGCAAAGCAGCAGCTACAGTAATATCTCACTCTGCCATGGCCACAGCCCTCCTGCCCGTCGGGAAGTGAACCTGAGAGACATTCAGGTGGAAGGACATCCTAGGCTTGGGAGTTCTATAAAATATTCTGTACAACGTTCTTTGGTAAGTGGCTGAACACTCATCTGTGCAGTCTTCCCATTTTTAGTTAGAGGTCACCCCACCATTTGGCGTGTGCGGGCAAGGGCACTGGCTTCTGGATGTGTCGCCAGAGCTGAAGAAAGCAAAGATGACGTAAGGCAAAATACAAACATAGACTTTATTAAACGCTGCTCAGTCCCCCAGTGAAGAGCTTCCATTACAAAACAGTTTCCACACAACTGCAAGTTAGAGATTGGAATGGTACTCTGATAAGAAAAGATGTGAGAAATACCTGACCAGGTAAAAACATACAAGACCTCTATGGAGTCAGCTTTCCGGCACTCTACAGAGGAAGCCTACGCACTGCTTTAAATAAAGCCAGGCCGTGACAGCTGGCGCTGTGCACCCCTGCTCGGGGACTTTCAGCCTCCACCTCAGCGGGGTGAGCCTGGAAGGGCCCTGCCTCCAGCCTTGGGCGGAGAGGAATGGATGAGGGGCAGCGTCGCCCTGGGGCACTGCAGGTGCAGGGTGTTGTGAGGAACACTCAAGAGTTTTGGTTTACTTTCCCAGCTTTTATTAAAACTTGTGCTTTAAAAGCCTGGAGAGTGAAGGTTTTACTCAAATTCCAGAAGAGGGTGACACTTTCTGATAGGGCGGGCTCAGGGCAGGAATCCCACCAATGTGTTTCTCGGAGAGATGAAGGCAAGGGGAAGGGTGTACCTTAGTTTACTTTAGGAAATCCTCTTTGTCCTAGTATATAACTAAGGTTTGCAGCAATGTGAAAAGCACATTATAGAAGGAAAAATATACAGAGCAGACTACTTGATCTGTGTGCAACACAATCAAAAAAGAATTCAAGTCATAATTCTTACCACTCCCATAATTACCTCACTCGTAGCTGATAAAATTCATTCATCTCTGTGAAACTTCAGAAGTGACACAATACATCATGATTAGACAAAAGGCTACAATATACTGTGGCCACGACATAGCACAGAGCTGCTGAGTCCACATATGTTTTCATTTATAGTTGCCAGAAAAGACTGGCCTTTCATTATACTGATGAGGTTTGCTTTGCAGTTTTTCTGTTTTAAAATGTGTACGAGATGGTGCCGCCCTGCAGGCCCCTCCTACTCTGCGCTGGTGCTGCCGATGAGGCTATGCATGTGGTAAGCACTGTTCTGCTTTTCTAGGGCTTTCTTTAGCTTTAGCTCTTCCAATTTCTTCCACAGTTCTTCGCGTTCTAACTCTTTCTTTTTCTCTCTGTAGAAAAGCAAAATTTTTGTGATTAGGAATGATTAAACATATTAGAAGCAAAGTGAAGGTGCTGTCTGGCAGTGGTCACAGGACACACCAATGACTGCTTTTCACATAAATCCCTCCACCACGCTTGAACAGCCGGGGTTCTGTCTGGGTCCTACATGTGGTCAGTGTCCCTTGTGCAGGGTGAACATGACTCCCGTGCTCCTCCCGAGGACCAACAAGGGGCTCTGTGCTACTTTCTCACGTCAGCTTCCTGCAGTGGCCTAAGTTACAGTCAGAAAGGTCACAGCTGCCCCCTTGGGACTCACCCTTCTGGCCATCCCCCAGCCACTGTTTGCAAATTATTCTCTCCTGTCTCTAAGGTACAGAGGGAAAATCAAAACACTGTGCTACATCAACTACTTAATTTCAACTCTAAGAGAAATATTTCTAAGTAACTCAGAACAGACTGTTCTCAAGGCTACATGAACATATAAAGACAGGCTATACTTCTGTGGTAACAGTTTAATCCTTTTAAAGGATTTGCTGATTTACAGGATAACATGAAATAATGGTTATGTGAAATACACATTTTCAGATGTAAGTTTCGTATGATCCTAATCTTTCTTCTTGTTGGTTTTATAACTTGAGTGCCTCCTTGTATTCCTGCCTGCACACTGCTACTTAATATAAAAAATGCAAGGAGTTCGTCATTGATGGGACTAGGATGACCTTGAAGAAAGGCTAGATCTTTTTGGTTTGTACAACAAGCAAATCAGGAGTAGAGATTAATGGTAAAAAGCAGATTAGCTTGGGCTGGGGAGATAGCTTGGTGGTCTAAGTACGACAAGCAAATCAGGAGTAGAGATTAATGGTAAAAAGCAGATTAGCTTGGGCTGGGGAGATAGCTTGGTGGTCTAAGTGTCTGCCTGGCAAGTGCAAGGAACCGGGCCACCGAGACTGGGGTGTGGTGGCGCACACCCATAATCCCAGCACTGGGGAGGCTGAGACAAGAGGATCACTACAAGTCAGATCTGCATAGGGAGACCCTATACCAAAGAAATAAAAGATTAAATGTCAATATTTTTTTAAAAAGTAGGTCAGCTTTTCTAAACAGAACAAGTAATGCTTTTAATGAAGTACATGTTAGTTATGTTTAAATAGTGGATGTTTTAAATAAATATATGAAAAGGAAATGTGTGAGTTTTTTTCTTTGGTTTTTTTTGGGTACCAAAGATCAAACTCAGGACCTTGCACTTTCCAGGCAGGTGTTTATGTTGCTGAGCTATCTCCTCGGCCAGGAAATTGTTTTTAAAAGATTATTTTATAGTAATCTCTGAAGTTCTCACAGAGGTAATCAGAGTCATGTTCCTAAAGGCTGATGCGGACTATCCTTTATCAAAGCTCTTAAAATGAGCATTACGCAAGGACCTCTGTTCGCACTCGAGCCTAAGCCAGAGCATGTCAGGGTCCTTCCCAAAGGAGAACTGCACCAACCGTAAGCTACCATTTCCTGGTAGCTGGCACTAGGCTGGATGGGTGAAGAAGCTTGTGGAAAAGTGATGCTCCTAAGAAATCAAACTGTATAAACTGGTATTTATAATACAAACTGTTTCATGATGCAGATGCTACCACACTGTTGAAATCTAAAGCTCAAGATGAGATAAACAGAGGACATGAGATTACATTAAAATCATTATTTAACCATTATGAGAAGTTATGTAACTTTAATACATTATTACTGCTGTTTCTGTTCAATGAATTGATAAAAACACTCAGGCTAGCTTCCATGGGTATGACGTAACTGTTTAGACACTTTCAAACTGTGCCTGTCATGTTACTGACTTCAGAAACACGACAACTTAAGAGATGCTACTTTTCTGAACTAAATCATACTGACTTAACAAAAAAACATTAGGTATTTCTGTAATTTACACTATCAGCTACCTTTGTCTCTCAGCCTTGTAGGAGCTGGTAAGGTCATCGAACAGCTTGCCATTCATTTCCATGAGGGTTTTCAGCACATTGTACACCAGTGCTACAATGGTCCTGAAATGAAGATGAGCCAGTCCTGGGTTACAGATGCCAGTAGAATGCAAACGTTATGCTGCTGTCTAAAGATGAGTTAAATGCTTATTCATTTAATTCATTTTAGAGATAAAGCTGATATTCAGAAAGTTTGTAATGTGCTCAGTTATGCAGCCACTAGTGACAGAGATGGTCTGATTCTAGAATTTACACCCTGCCTGTGGTTATCATGCTTAGAGTAAATTCTAGCTAAAAACGCCGTGGATATCTGTATCTCTGTGCTAGTCTCATATCCGAACTACTGCGTAACAACATTAAAAAAAGATAAAAAATGATCCAACTACCTTTTTTTTTTTTTTTTTGAGAGAAGAAAAGTACAAAACAAGGCAAGATGTTCTTTTTTTTGTATTTTAGGGAAGGGTCTACAGGCTGTTCAGGGTCTCACTACTAGATCAGACTCACAGTGATCCACTGCCTCCCAAGAGCTCGGATTACAGGTGGGCACCACCACACCCAGTCTCAACTGCCGGCTCAGAGTGCCCATGGGGAGGGGTGAGGCCGGCACAGCAGGACTGGGGCTTGAACCCCCAGCCCCTGCGCCTGTTTGCAGGTGCTTTAATCCGCTGAGCTATTTGGCAGGACCAAAGATGTTCTATATATAGAGAGAATACTCACTTTACATAGCACCATAGCCAGTAAGCACTCTCTTCTCACTGGGACTCTTCCCCCCTGCAGAGGTGAGACTATCCTGCCTGTGGACCAGCATGACTCAGCATTACACAGCTCTGTCACCTTCCAAGCTGCTCTTGGCTGTGGCCAACAGTGTCTGACGACACTAGGTGGTCAGGTTATGTGGTCAGCTTATGACCTCCCTTCAGGGAGGTTTCCAATATTTAGCTGAATTTAAAATTACACATATATATACAACTTTAGAGTTATGTATATATAAGATATAGAACAAAATAATATCTCTGTGCTATTAACCTTTGGTATAAGTTCCAAAACTGTATTGGTTTCATATAAGGAAATCAAATGACAAAAAAGTTAAAAAGAATACAGGCAGTACTTACTGGTTCCAGTGTTCTTTGGAAATTTTGTACAAACTGGCAAACATTATTGGCAGTATTTTATCAATGTTCTCTTCAATCAAGCTAAGAATATACTCATTATTCCAGAAGTACAATGCTCTTTCTGCAACCTAAAAGACATTCAGAATTGTCAAAATTCAAAGTGAAAAGAAATTATAAAATAAGGATGATGTCACTAAAAACATCATACCTGAAAATGAGAACTGGAGACACACTTGGATATCTGCTTAAAAAGTGGTTCTTCAATTTTTTTGAACTGTGTTGGCTCAATGACATCTAAGATTTCTTCAATTTCTCCTAAAAACATCACCTACAATAAAAAAAAAAATTCTTTTAAAAATGTGATGAACTATTATTTAATATAGAAGCTGTACAAGTGAGGTGAGGCTGGTTTACAGCTGGCTACAAGCACAGCCGTCCACCAGATCGGCGGCCGCTGGCCCTCGGCAGCAGCAGTGAACAGCCTGGGCCTTCCAGAGCCGGGCCAAGATGTCTTCCTGAGCAGTACTGCTTCAGTCACAAAACCCACCTCCTTCTGACTGCACGTTTTTGGCCAAAATTTCAGCAGTCCTCTGATCACCTGCAAAAATGGAAAACGAGTGAAATATTGAAACTAATTCCAGGGTAGTTTCAGTGGTTTTGACTACATCACTGTTCACTCTAAATGTCACACTTATTTGTTAGTTACATAATAACTATACATTCCCTAATATCACCTACAAGTTACTAAAATGAG
Source organism: Capromys pilorides (assembly GCA_004027915.1). NCBI lineage: Eukaryota > Metazoa > Chordata > Mammalia > Rodentia > Capromyidae > Capromys > Capromys pilorides. The sequence goes on from PVKN010005096.1 coordinate 21,919, forward strand.
TATGAAAGTTCAGTGTGTGGCCAGAAAAAATATATAAAGGTTAAAACCTTTATAAGCTTTCAGTAATAATGAAGTAAAAATTGAAAAGATGCTTTTTTGTTTAATGTATTTAGTACAGGGTCTACAGGGTCTCAGTACATAGATGGGAGTCATAGTGATTCTCCTGTTTTCAGCCTCCCAAGTGCTGGGATTACAGGCGTGCATCACCACACCTAGTCTTAATCATGCGCCCTTTCAGTGCCCCCCATCCCGGGGGTCGGGCTGGCAAGGCAGGCCCAGGTGCTTTAGTCTGCTGAGCTATCTGGCTGGCCCAAGGTAAAGTTTAGAAACAGTATGTTCACAGTTAAAAGAGAAACTGCAAGTGGACTGAAAGTTTTTGGTGAAACACAACAGAAAAAGGATTGAAAGTAAGGCACAGAAATATAAATAACCAGCTGAATATATAGTAAGATGGCTCAATCCTTATAATATTTCACAGGTGTGAGACTAAAGAAACATTTTAAAACTTGGATTTTTAAGTTTTGAGATCAGCCCTTGTTTAGGCAGTACGTTACGCAGGCTTAGACTCCAGTTTGTGAGCCTCCTGCCTCAGGCTCTCCACGTGCTGGGAGTCAGACATATGCCATCACCCTAGTTAAGAGTTGAAAACTTAACGTTCCAAAATGATTGGCTAGAAAAGCCAGTACCTTTACATTCTGAAGTAAAATATTAATTTGTGAATATTAATTATATCAGCTTTCTGTAACAACTTGGAATGTGTTAAAATTACATGTACTCAGCAACACAAGCTTTTACTTTTTCTAGGTTTTCAATTCTCATACAGTACCCCTCATCCCCTTTCCTTTCTTGGTGTATGGTTCTAAAGGCTTTTAAACATGCTTAATTGTTTGTTTTTGTTGTTGCCAACATCACAGGAGATGGAACAACTCTTAACATCATAAAACATTCTTTCACTCAGCAACCTGTCTAACAGTGAAAAAAATCCCATAACTCAGTGTCTCTTGAGAGTTGTTAAATGATAACTCATACAACTTTATGCTACCAGTGAAAAATGAAATATAATAATATGGAAAGATATCTACATTATACTAAGATGAAAAATACTGTCTATTTATACACAAATATATACATGAAAAAATTTTTAGAAATATATTCATTAACTTGAGTGTTACATATAAGGCAAAATTTCAGAGAACTTTCATACTATTTTATCTTTTTGCAATGTATGAACCAGCTTAACACACAACTGCTTTTATATATAGAAGTAACAAAATCATTTCCATTTTAGAAAATACAATCATTTTAATACAAGGTTTACATAGAGAGGAACATAATAAAACAGCAAGAGCTCTAACTTACTTATAATGTGTCAAAGGCTGTGCTCCTCAGCTTATGATGGGGTTGAGTCCCAGTAAGCCCATCTTTAAGTTGGAAATGTATTAAGTCAAGAGCCCATGGAACACGCCTAAGTCCCACCACCCAGCTTAGTGCACTGCCCCGCGCAGCAGTCCTCTGCTCACGTGCCTGAAGGGTGCAGATCACCGTCTGCTGGGGAGCACTGCGGCGCATGTGGCCGACCTTGGAAGAAGCTCACAATTCAAAATGCGATGTGTGATTTCTACCAAATCCACACTGCTTTCACACCCAATGTAACATCAGAAAATCAGTAAGTCAAACTGCCTAAGTCAGGGATTGTGTATTAAGGCTCAAACCCAAATCATAAGGTCATATTAGTGATGGAATACTGAAGGCAGAAACAACAAAATTTGTAGAGGCCTTTATGAAATGAAAACGATCTTTCTTTTTGTTTCTACTTAGCAAACACGAACCATGGTATGTCACCAAGTGTTGTCTCAAGTCTAGAGGAGCTATTATGGGCTTCTAAAATGTTAATCTCTTCTACAGGGTTGTATATTTTCATGTGTAAATACTAAGCTTCTATTTCTACTGATTTAACTTTAAAATGTGTTTTCAGAAAGAACTGTGATTCTAAAGGAAAAAAAGGCTGAAAAAAAAAATAAATCTCTGAATAAAAAATCAAGAAGAGGGAAAATATCTTTGTTCCTGTATAAGAAGCTCGAACGATGAGGAAATACTAAGTGTGCAATCTTTCCAAGTGTCCCTAGCAACAGCCTACCTCATCTTTTCTTCAGTCACTGATTTTCATAATAACTAATTGTAGTTTTACTCTCCTGAATTTTCATTTTACAATTAATATGCAGTAGAATTCAGTGTCTAAATTGCTATGCTGACTCATAAAGCAAACAACCTTTATTATAAGACTGTGTCCTAATCACAAAAGGCATTGAAATGTTTTCAGTACTATCCTGTGGTTATCATTAGAGTCAAGCAGCTATTTCTAAAAGTAAAAAGCTTAAGGGAATAAGTTTGGGACTCTCACAGTATACTCTAACTCTAGAAGGTCAATGAAAAGGAAAAAGACTACCAGTGAACATGTAAACAATTTCACGTGGTCATCACACATGTCAACTAAAATCTACTAATAGGATTCTTCACTTAGGTTATTCAAGGCACATCCAGTAACTCATGCACCTCCTTCCCTCACAGCTCTGCTCCTTTACAACAATTTTAGCTTAAAATACATTTTTAACTACTGTTTGGTAACTCTGTAAAATACAAGATTGTACAGAAAGCTACAGAGAAAGGCTATTAGCACTTTATTAACCCAGACACACAGAATGTGAACATTAACAGAATACTTACTGGTTCTGTCAGTGTTGTATCTTTCTCCAGGAACTGTACAACACAGTATGCTAGCTACAAGGTAAGAAAAAGTTTATAAATAATATTATTGAGTGAGGTAAGGCTTAAAAATGAAAAACTCTTTTTAATACTTAACCAACAGAAAGACTCTCTGCCCCCCTGAGTACTAGGCTTACAGGTATGGTGGTAACCTCTGACTGTGACCCCTTCAGCATGTTTCTCCACGGATACCTAGGATGATCTAGTATGCCCTAAATATTAATGGAGGTTACCAAAAGCTTTCCAGTTAGGGTGTCCATGGATAGAAGCAACACTGCAGATATGGGGGGACTGATATTATTTAAAGTCACAAAGCAGATTAGGTCAGGACCCAGACCAGCATATAAGCAAACCTGATATTATCTTTTCTGTATCTACATATAGTGTCCTAGGCAAATATCATAATATTTAAACCTTCAAATAAAAATTTGCTTTGGGCGACTTAAAAAGCAAACTGCTTAATCATAATACTGTCATTCAATATTTCTCAATTGTTCTGCCTTTATACTGTTCATTTCCTTTGTGATTTTTCTGACACTTACCTGAGCGTGAAACAAAGCTAATCCCTTTGCAGTATGCATAGGAATAAGAACCTTCATTAGAAATTGCTTATGTTCTGCTTTCAGTGGCAATGCAAAGCCATTGATAATACTGGAGGGAAAAAAAAGGCAGGGGAAGCGTTAAGTGGTTACTACTTTGTTTCTAAACCCTACTTCCTACTCAGCCACCAGTGCATAAGGAGCGCAGGGAGCGCGACTGACCATCTTCAAACTACTTTAGAGAGCCTGTTGTGACCTACCTACGAGCTCCTGTAAATCTCTCGGTGATCTCGAAAGAAAACGAGGGCTGCCAATGAATGCTCAAGAATATAATTTGTTGTATTTTCTAGAAAGACTACACATTGTCACCTTTATCTTTCTGCCTAAAGCCACAAGAGAGTCAGGGTCACCATACTGAAAGGATTTTCATTATTTTCTGAGGTAAATAGGTTGTTTTTCTTACTTTGCTGGGTAATCAAGAAGTGTTTCTTACTCCAAAACTTTCTAAAATGTTTTTTGGGTGTATGTGTCTTTTTGAGACAGGGTCTCGCTATGCAGTTCAGGCCTGCCTTGAGCTCACTTTGTAGCTAGGATGGTCTTGAACTCACAACAATCCTGCCTCAGCCTCCCGAGTGCTGGGATTACAGGTGTGTGGCACCATACCTGGCTCCAAATATTAATAAAGTGGATTAAATTTTCTGAAGCTAATACTGCTATGCAGTGGTATCTATGCCAACTAAACCAAACGCGAAGATTCTTATAAAGACTCATGGATTAGGAATGGTCTGCCAACAGCTGAACGTGGACCCTTGGAACTTCGTCAAGGGTTGACATAGCTTATTTCAGCTCTTTCAAATCCTTGTGGCACTCTAGTGAGGCCAGGTGTAACATATGCTGTAACTTCCAAAGCAGGAAGCCTGCTTTGACAGAAAGGTCTTGAGTGGCATACTTAAATACGCCCAGGCCCCTAAAACTTATCATAGAAATGCACTTGAGAACCCAGGTCTTTTATCCTAGTTTATTTATTGTTATGAAGACTAAACCAAGGGCCTCTGTGCTGTTTCTATAATTAAATTCTAAAACAATAATTTCTTCAATCTGCTCAAAGATTTTAGTACATACAGAACACTCAAAGTTAATCTTTAAAAAGAACACAAAATCTGACCTACCTTCCTAGAATTTCAAGGAGTTCAGCAACACCATTAAAATGTTCTGTTTCATATATAAACCTGCATTTAAAATAAAGGTAAGTATAATAAATCAAACATAAGAAAACTAAGAGAAATAGGCAGGAAAGTGATGAAACTAGAAAATACACAGGCATGTTATAGGTTTTGTCAGTTCTTTTGCCCTTACTCAGTTAATTCACAGGCATCTTCACAAAAATGTTATTTCCTATATAATCACATATGCTACCTTTGCTAAAATTTGCCATGTGAGAATTTAACATTCTTCCTTCCCCCGGGGATACATGGATGGATATACATACGTACATACATACATACATACATGTGTGTGTGTGTGTGTTTATTTTTACGCAGGAAAATTCATGAAAAAAGGTCAGCATTGCTCAAAGCCTCCCTAACAGGGGCTGCCCGCTCTCCAACACTAGCACCTTCCTCCTTAACACAGGGACCTGACTTCAGCAGGACCAGGCTGATGGCACCCACGGCTGAAGTGGACTGAGTAGACAGCAGAGAACTAGAGAGAGGCAGCCTGCGCTCATCTCTCACGGCTGCAATGTGGGAATGTCAGTCTCATTTTGCCAGGTCGTCACACAAACTGGCAAATACAGGTGTTAGAGCTGCTGGTTTAATATTTTTAGAAGCAACTGTAAACATAAGGTCCAACAGAAAACTTGATAAATTACCCTCTCAATAACTCTTAACTATAATAATGGCATTATCTATCAATGGCATTGCAATCAAAGATCATCTTCATTAATATGTTCACTTAGATACAAAGTCAGTTATAAGTTTCTAAAATGTTTGCAATCAATATCCAAAATATATGCTATAAAATGACGTACATTTGTGGATTTCATTTATTTAAAATTAACCTAAAAGGCAACAGAGTAAAGAAAAGCTACGTAGGGGAGAAAAAAGAAAAATGCTGCAAGTGAATATCTGATTCACTTACCTGAGGAAGATGTTGTTAATTTGTTTTCTGATGAATGCTCTTAATCCAAGAAATTTCCCATAAATCCGGTGCAGAACGGTTTTCAGGAAGTCACGTTCTCTGGGATCTTCACTATCAAAAAGCTCCAGGAGCTTTAAAAAAAATCTGAGAAATTACTTTTAAAAAATAATCGAGCTAAAACTTCACTTTATTCTAATTTTGATATGAAGATTATCCATGAAATTTTTAAAAATTTGCTTAAGGGTTTTGCTCTATTAAATTGGTTTTATCCTTGCCAAGTAAATGAAGCTAAAGAGCCCAGGGAGTATTTCTTTTTATTAACTTTAATTTCCTTTAAAACTACAATAAATAATAACATAAACATTTCAAAACCAGGAATCTTTTCCTTTGCCTTGCCACTGATTTTAGAATTCTAACAAACTTTTTTTAAAAAAATCTTCTTATTTATTTTGTACAGGGTCTCCTATGCAGCTCAGACTCTTAGTGATTCTCCTGTCTCAGCCTCCCCAGCACTGGGATTACGGATGTGCACCACAACACCCAGTTTCAGAGACTGGCCTGGGGTACTGAGGACTGAACCCAGGTCCTTGCACTTTCCAGGCAGGTGCTTAGATGGCTGAGCTATCTCCCTAGCCCCATCTAACAAACTTCTGATACTAACTATAGTTTACAGTATTTAGAGTGGTAAAGTGCAAGAGCTGTTCAATGCTTTCGATAATCAAAATCTTAAGCTTTTAGATTGCAAGTTATGAAACAAATGAAGTCTCAGAAACATGTACATTTTAAGTATTTGTAGTTTATTAGAATTGTCATAGAATTTTCTGGTCTGAACTTTAGTACTGACAGTTGTACTAGGCTAGGTGTAGTGGTGCACACCTGTAGTCCCAACACTTGGGAGGCTGAGGTACGAGGATCACTGTGAACTCCAGGTCAACTTGGGCTATACAACAAGTTCGAGGGGTTCTAAGTTTTAACCTACCAAATAATTTCAAAATATAACTGCAAAGCTGAGAATACTCATATATATGCTATTAAAAGAATACCGTAAGACCTCAGAGAAGTGATCTTTGAAAGCACAGTCCTATCAACTGCTAAAATCAAATTATTGGGCCTTGGCTATACAGAAAGTTCAGAAATATGAAATAGAAGGTAAAAAATGAGTCCTATTCTACGAGTTTTCTTGCTTCCTTCAAATCCACAGATAAATCCAGTAGTCTAAGTACCTTAAGCTTCAGACTGAGAAGCACTCAGTTATCTGAAATATAATTTAATACAGCACCACTAGCACTCCTTGCGATATCACAGCACTACAGAAGGAAGCAGACATTCATTTATAATTACTTCAATAACACATCTCCATTTAATCTGATTTTTATTTACTCTTGATGGAAATGCATATGCTACTGCTAACATGCTCTAATAGTTCTGTAAAACAAAGGCTGTTCTTCACTGATTAATACTTCACAGCAACTCATCACCAAGGTCACATGTAATTACAAACAACCAAGAGAGAGGTATAAATATGTCAAATTCCTGTTTGTGGAATTTCACCACAGTAAGCATGCAATGATGGCTTAAAAGGTAGAAGAGGTCCTTGACTTTAATGACTTTAATTCTGGCTTCAGCAAAAAATTCTTAACAAAGCTTAAATACCCATAAGTACATCAAAAGAGAAAAATGGATCTAGAAAGATTGATCTACTTCACAATTTTGTTTAATGCCAGGCAATTTCAAATATTAAAAAAACAGACCCTAAAATTGCTGAAAAATTATCTGTGGGTTCTAAAAATAAGAGCTAATATCCAGTTTATAAAATGAAAGAAGGTATTGTATGTTTTTATCTCTACTTCTTCTTCTTAATGATCTTATTTTCTAGGAGGTCTAGCAACTTAGGTAGCTAGGATACCTATGGGGTAGGGAAAAGACACAGGAAAGGGTACTGCTTTATGACAGGAATGGAGCCTAAAGCCTAAATTCTTGACAATGATTTAATTTCTTTTTTGCCCACTCTGTCAGTTCAAAGTTCTAATGTTTGAAATGCGTCAAATTCAAGTTCAAAGATTTAAAAGTTTAAAACGAGCTTTGTCCTCAGATTGCATGATTACACTTCAGTTTTCTCAGTTAACATGCTGCAGAAAGACTAGCTATTCTGGTCTTTGTGGGCATTAAGGACCCAATAAGACATTTAAGTTTCCATTGGTAGAAGCTTGTCCTTGATTACAACACTTTTGTATTTTCAAAGCTACGTCACACTTTTATATTAATTGTCCAGCAAGAATATTAAGTGGTATTATACTGAAATAAACCATTTAAGTTTTGAAAGACTATTTTAATCACAAGTTAATAAATCACTCCTAAGATGAATTTAAGAAAATTTAAAACATAGAGTTCCTTACCTGTTGTACAAATTTCTGATCAATGTATCGCTTTGCAATACTAGGCTGGAAATCTGGACTCTCCAAAAATCTCAAGAAGAAATCATACACCAACTATGAGAGAAAGTCAAATAAAAGCTAAGATGACACCTTTAAAATTCTACCATAAATTATACTTCATATAAAAAAAGTCACCTCGCATACCAAATTAGTAGGAAGATTTCTGATCTCATTACAAAATATATTGGGAGTTGGTAATAGTTTTAAAAAATACAATAAAAAAAATCACGTATTTAGTTAGGTCTCCTAAGCCACTAAGAGATTTATGTGCTGTTTTGCATTATTCACTAGAAGATGTTGAATTAAGAGGATCCAGGAAATATGGATAATACCCATGAGTATACAGTTTAAAAAGATGATTTTGCAGTTCATACTAGCCAGCAACATGTCCCTTTCTAGGTTTAACCCAATGTAATCTTTAGGGTTTCTTCAACATAAGATAAGGATAGGAAGGGGCACTGTGTCAACAACAATTTAGAAAGAAAAAAGTCAAGTCTTTTAATGAAACTACAGTGGAAAAATTTAAATTGAAAGCAGCATACTCCATGCATACTTGAAAATAAACCAATTATCTAAGTGCAGGGCTGGGGCAGGAATGTCTGTGCATCTTGAGATAAGCTAGAAGTGTGAGCAGCTGTTGTGTTTAACAAGTGCCCAGCAACCTCAAAGTGGCCTCAGAGTGAGTGCCTGTCACCACAACGCAGACATGAAAGTGACGCTTGGAAATTTGCCACCATTACACTTTCAGGAAAAAAAGTTTCTTTTCCTTTTCAACGTGACCTAATAACTATGAAAGGCAGGAGACTAGCCCAAAATATATCTTCTTTTGTTAGTTATTAAACAACATGTCAGCTTAATACCCTGACTCCAAAGTAGAAAGAATCATTTAAAAACCACTTTGGGGATTCAGGCCAGAGAAAGGAAGAAAAGGAAAAGAAAAAGAAAATGTATTAAATTCAGACCCTATAGTATACAAAAGCATATAGATCTAAGCCGTACTGCTCACCACAGAACAACAAAGTTGTATTACCATGAATGAATAATATTCTAAGGCTAACAAGAACTTGACACTTGAGTAAATATAGTGTTGTTTCATACATTTCTGCCCAGCTACGCAAAGGGAATGACAGTGAGCTGACCTATTATTACCTACCTTTATGTTTGTTGTGCATTAAGGATATACATAACAAAGTCAGGACTGAAGACATAACATGTACACACAAAAATTACGTGGCACAGACTGTGAGTGCAAGAGACACTACACAAAGGGTTACATCCCTGTGCAATAAACCAGCAAGAAGCCGTGCCACTTGGGCCCTGCCTTCCGTTCAATTCTGGAAAAGCCAAGAAAAGAGGGCCTTTTACACAGGAGCCGCATGCCTTGACATGGAGATGGTGTAAAGCACAGGTTGGTGCGCAGTGTCCGAATTCAGTGGGAGACAAGGTTCCACAGCGAGGTGGGGTCAGAGGACGCCTCTGCCAAGTGGGGCGTGCTTGGCCTATGCTCAGAGGCGCGTCATCAGCAATGGGGCAGGGGAAGATTAAGAGTTTCATCCTTCGGGGAACTCAGATGACATCAAGTCCCAAATCAAACCACATACACAGTGGGAAGGCTGTGTCATCACATACACATGTTCTTTCCTAATTTCCATCGACATCATTTACCTGACACAGTGAACATTAAGAGTCCAGTTAAGATTAACAGCAAAATGCTGCCAGGCAGCCAGCTCTGCACCACGGAAGAGATGCTGACAGTGACGGAAATGGGTGCTGAATGGTCATTCCAAACCGAGGTGGAAGAGACACTAGTGACCTACAGAGCTCAGGTCTTAGGATGGCATGAGGTTATGTTCCTATAAAATTGAACCCTGGCCCAGTGTTGTGCTCTCTTAAACCCTTCTCCTGTGTCACTTCCTTGTCCT
>PVKN010005097.1:0-31713 GCA_004027915.1 Capromys pilorides
TTGTGCATTGTGGGCCTGGGAGGTGATTAGGGCCATCCATGGGGTCACATCACAGCCAGAGTCGATGTTCTCCTGACTCCTGGCCAGAGCTCGGCCCAGCTTGGCAATGGTTGTGTTCAGTGGTGTAGGTATCTGGCAGCCATAGCCACCTGATGAAGTCTGGCTCACCCCAAGACCCCAGGCAAGGGTAGCCCCTTCACCTCACTGCCTTCTGAGACATCTTCAGGACCCTCAGTGGTAGCCACTAATTAGCTCACTCAGCAACTGTGCACTACTTCATGGGCAGCTAGCTGTTCCTATCCCTGGCTACCCATAGCCTGCAGCCCCACTAAAGAGATGTAGTGGACCCCGGAGTCCCATAATCTGCCTGGAGGTCACAGGCAGCTCAGGTAGATAGCTCCCCAGCGGCAATCAATCTCAGCTACCTGCGTCTTATTTCTGGCCTGAAGAAAATGTTCCGCCTTCTTATGAGGGGCTCAGAGCACCGGCTGGGGGTGGCCAACTTTCCCTCCCCCACAGCAACGCTCAACCCATAGGGCAGGGAATAGTAGAAAAATACCCCCAGCTCCCTCAGTCTCAGTGGCCTGGTGTGTTCCGTGCCCTTCCGCAGTGCCCAGCAGGACTGAGCCCTGAGTAGCTGTGGAGGTTCCCACAATGCGCCTCTGTTGACCTTTCCTCCTTCCTGATTTCTTCCCAACCTTTCAGCACTTCCTGGGATCATCTCCCCATGGCTACCTGACCCCAGAGCCTCCGATTAGGGATGCTTGAGGGGAACCTAGGCTGAGGGAGAGGTGGGCAGTATCTAAGACATTCTAGGTCGGGCAGGTGGCCCTGGGCAGCATGTGGGGACAGGGCTTCCCAACCACAGGTTGAGTGGGCCTGAGGAGAGGAGAGAAGGAGGAGCAGCCCATAAGGGCCAGCTGGGCTCTGAGCATGAGCCTGGGACACAGAGCGGCTTCCTCAGAGTTCTCTGGTCAGAGCCCAGACCTAGCCCAGGCCTCCAGACGGGCAAAAGAAAAATATCTCTCTATTTAGATAACACTCAGCTCCCTTTACCTGGAATCCCCCAGCACGCAGAGGAAACACTTAAGGGGCTCTCTGAGCACATGAGTACAGCCAAACCTTGCTGTTCAACAGCCTTGAAACTTGGCGAACTTTGTGCCTGATGCGTTTGGAAGTGAAGATTTTGCCCCAGTACCTGTCCTCTGCCAGGTCCTCAGCATGCCAGATAGGCCTGGCCACGTTCAGTTGCCTCATGATTTACTGCCTTTTCCAGCCAAGTAACTTGCTTGGTACTTGCTGGGTTCAGGCACTCAATCTGCCTCCCAGAACTAAGTGAGGAGCTACCGCATTAGAAGCCTCTGTAGTACAAACTATGTCAGTCTCGCTCCATTGTGGACAGCCCTGGTGAGCTTTATTCAAGGCGCAGACTTCAGATTATAATAAAGATTATCTGCCTTCTCTCTGGCAAAGCCCCAGAGAATCCATCAGGACTATATTCCAAGTCTCTCACCTCAGGGTGGGAATTAGTTCAGGGATCCACTCTGAGGGGTTCCCGTCTCACTCAGTACCCATGGAGCACCAGAGAGAGACAGAGGACCTCCAAGCAGCGGCCACATACCAGCCAAGGATTACCAAGACTGACTGGACCTGCCCTCATGCAGAGAGGCCAGATCCCTTCCTCCCTGGAACCAGGCTAGCCTAGTCAGGCCAAGGCACAGAGGGTGATGAAGCCGGGTTTTGTAGTGCAGACCACGTGACAGAGCAGCACATGAGCTGTGTGGAGATGCAGTGAGGAACACTGCATCTAGAGGAAGGGCCGGGCTGGGCAGCACAAAGACTGAGGCTGGAGTAAGCTCCAGTGGTCACTGCTGCGGAGGGCTCCTCCCGCCACACCCCTGCTCTGCAGTCACCTGCGTGAGCTGCTGGGGGTGGGCAGGGATGACTCCTGGACATGGATACTGTCTTGCTCCAACTGAGTGGAACCCAAGAAGGGCGGGGTTAAGCAGCTCCTGGGGATGAACCCCCATACTTGTGAGCTGTGACCCTCTGCACTGCTCAGTGTTGAGGACCGCCAGCTCCAGGAGACAGAGGATGGCAGGTTTATTTATTTCTTTGTGCTCACCCATGCTATGTGAGTGAAGACCAGGTTTGCAAGGGTCCTGAGGGCTCAGGGCTCCATGGGGTGAGCCGCTCCTGTCTGACCCCACAGTGAAAGCAGCAGTATCATAGAAAAACCTAACACCAAGGGCGAGGGAGATAGCTTAGTGGGAGAGTGCTTTCCCAGCATGCCCCGGGGCCTGGGTGCCCTCCCCCACCCTAGAGGAGGAGCAGAGCTGGGAACTGGTGACTTCTCCTTAGGAAGACACCATCCTGGCTGGAACCAAGTCCTGCTGGTGCAGGGAACGTTGTCCCTGGACTTTCCCTCTGCCCCTGGGAGGTTCTTTCCCAGGAGCCACCAGCTCTGTGGGATTCAGGTGACAGAGACAGCAGATGAGGGCAGGGAGACACCCAAGGAAGGAGGCCAGACTTTGGGCTCTGCAGAATGTCTCCACAGACCAGAAAGGTGGCCGCCCAGCCAGCTTTCTTGCAGCACCCTGAGCACTAGAGGAGCCCAGGGATGCTGAGCGGATAGCGGAGCGGTGAAATCCTCTTCCTCTCCGGAAGGCTTAAGATCCTCTTCCAGGAACTCCTCCATCACTCAGGACCCCAGTAAAGGAAAAGACAGCACTGTGGGTGTGGCGCCACACTCTTGTGTGGTACTCAGGAGGCTGAGGCAGGAAACTCTCAAGTTCAAGGTTAGCCCTGGCAATTGAGCAAGACTCTGTCTCAAAATTTAAAACTGAAAAACACCTGGGGATGTACACAGCTCAGCAGCGCGGCACCTGCCTAACTTGAGTGAGACTGCCTATGGGTTTCACCTTCATCACCATGAAGGAGAGAAAGAGGGAGAGAGAAAGAGGGGAGGGAGGGAGAGCAAGAGAAAGAATGAGAAGGAAAAAGAAGGGACATAAAGAGGGAGAGAGAGAAGGGAAGGACACAGGATGTAGGGCCTCTTGCACTAGCCCAGTAGCCTGGGGTGGGGGTGGGGTGTGCCACCTCCCAGCCCTCCTCACATGTCCTTGTTCCATGCTGCCCCCTGCTGGCGTCCTCTTGCCAAGTCCTTTCTTCCCAGCATTCTGTTCCTCCTGCCTGGCTTGCCCTTCCTTCTGTAGGAAGGACCCCTGATGGGCTTCCCTCCCCTGGCCTCCTTAGCCCTCCCCCTGGGGGCACCCATGATGCCCAGCACTAGAAGCACCCTTCTATCCTTAGCCTGCTGATGGGTGACAGGCCCAGGGAGTGTCAATAACTGGAAGGAAAGGACAGAGGGGCCAAGCCCAGATCCTGGGGATTTGGGGCACCCACACCTCAGCCTCTGGTTGACTTTGACACACATGGCAGCTGGCAGGGTGGAAGTCCATGAGCTCACAGTGAGCCCAGGATGTGACAGGAGGCTAGAACCAGAGGAAGTGGCCACAGCACCCATCTCTACCCTGGCAGGGCCCAGTCATGGCATCCTCAGCCTGACAGACCTGGAGGCGTTGTCTAGCCCCACACTCCTGGCCCAGGGCTTCAGGCTGCTCAGGGGAGCTCCAGGCCCCGCCACGGTGCCTGCACAAGGCTCTGAGGACCAAGGGACATGAGCTGTCACTGCCTGTCTGACCTCTCTAGCCTAACTTCAGGGTGACCCTGCTGTGCACGTTCTTAGAGTTCCCACTGCTGACTGTCATGTCCCAGGACAGCATCCAGCTGCCACCAGCTCCTGGCCGCACCTGGGGTTGTCCCTACTACTGGCCACTTTGTCAGGATCGGCGCTTGCCCTTGGGGGATCATAGACAATTCTCTTTTTCCAAAACTGAGCCTTTCGGGCCCAGGAAGAAGGAAAGTTAGGGACCAGGTGCCTGTTCCCCTGGGCCTGAGACTTGAGAGCAGGGCTAGACCCCCACATTCAGCGCTCCAGAGCCATGTGCACTTGAGGACTGGATGCATCAACTGGTGGCCCAGATTCCAGAAATTAATCTGCCCCCAGGCAGAAGAGAAAGCGGGCAGGGCTGGGGGCAGTGGAGCAAACCATTCTTGCCTGCCTGGAGACTCCCAGGGAGCAAATAGATTTGATTATATTGAACACGGTCATTGATTTTTTTTCTAAATAAACATGCAGGAGGAAATGGTAACAGGCATTTGTTTCTGACGGGAATCAATTGACCCCAAATTGGTAGAAAATCTAGAAAATACAAACACGCAAGGAAAGTGTTCAGGCCACCCAGGCTTATCCAGTGAGAAAGGAAAGGAGGGTGAGAGCACAGACAACAGACCTGCCTGTCACCACTCCCCACCCACGGGCTTCTCTTCTTGTGGCTTTTCAGATAATGTGGTGCCAGGGACAAAAAGGGGGGCAGCAGCTAACATCTTACGAGCTCAGCATCAGACGAGGGCAGAGCCCCTCATGACCACATCTTAGTTAATCTCCAAACAACCCCATGCAGGATGAACTATTGTCCCCAGTTCTCAGATGACATCATTAAGGCCTCCTGTCCCAGAATGCACAGAGAGAAGCCTGCACCTTCTCCAGCATCCTCCGAAGCCAGACACAGACAGGAGCAGGCTGCTCTGAGGCACCTCTGTAGCCTCAGTCTCCAGGCTGTGCCCCATGTGGTGCTGAAGCCAGCAGGTTGTCACCAGCAAGATAAACAATGCCATGTCGCAGTGCATCACAAGCCTCATTTGTGAAGCACTGTGCTGTTTTGAGACCGCTCAGCAAGCACGTGTGGGATAAAAGGCCTGGGAGTAACGGGCTATGGGCGTCGGCTTTTGTTTCTGGAAGCTTCCTTGTGTTTCCCAGTCACAGCCTTGTGGACCTGCATTTGTTCAGAAATAATCCAGTTGTGGGAGTGCCCCTAATTACCGCAGGCAGGGCTTGTTAGTCCTGTTAGCTAACACTCCCTAATCTATGAAGCCAAGTACTCAAAAGCAGCCTGCAAGCTAGGATTAAGACAAAAACAAGCCATTACAAAATGGAATTGGGGCCGGCTTTCCCAGAGCCTCTGTGGAGCCAGAGCTGTAAATTCTGCCCAGAGAATTTCCCATTCCTTCTGGTAATCTCTTGCATCTGACACATAGTAGGTGCTCAATAAACACCTGTAGGATATATTGGCAGGCAGACAGACAGACAAGTCCCATCTGCCACAGTTGCACCATTTGCTGTGCTGGGACGGAGCGAGATGGATGGGGGACAGTGGGCATCTCGCTGTAACATCCTGTCTCCTCTCCCAGGTAACACATGCACCATGGCCGGCTATGCCCGCCTCAAGAATGTCCTCCTGGCAATCCAGACCCACAGGCAGCCCCTGCAGGCAGATGACCACAGACAAGACCCTGCGGCCCAGAAGCGCCTCCTGGTGGAGTCTCTGTTTAAGGACTTGGACGCAGATGGAAACAGTCACCTCAGCGGGGCTGAGCTGGCCCAGGTGAGTACGGCATTCAGGAAAACATGAGTCTTGGAATTAGCCTTCTATTTGTGGAAGAGACCGGAGAGGCTCATGGGAGGGCAGTTTGTGACTGTCTTTGTCACCGCTCACCAAAGATGTCCTTCTCCTGCCCTCCTGGGAGTCGGACAGCTTGTGCTCAGCACCTCTGAGAAATCCCACTGGCAGAAATGTCAGTGGCTTCTTCCCATCCGCCACCTTCCGCCACTGTTGACCATGAGGCAGGAAGCCCTTGGCAGCTGTCCAACAAGACCCTTGCCGGCGGCTGGGCCTGGTGACTGATGTTTTCATCAGGAAACCAATCTTGTCCTCCTGGAGTCCCTTACTGTCCTCAGTGTGAAAGTTGAGGGGAAGCAGTGTTTAGTTTCCAGAAAACATCTTTGGAGCTTTAACCTGGGGTCCCTGAGTCCTCTGTCCAGTGACTGTACTGTTGTTTGGTACCCAAATATCATCAAGCCAAGCCCCAACCTGCTGGCTTGTGGGAAGTCCTGTGTCTATCCCCAAAATCACTGGTCTGGGAAAATGCTGGAGTTGAAACCTGTGTTTACCTCCCTCCCCAGAGGCTGTGGGTTGGAATGCAGCAGCCGTATCCCTTGGTTCAGCTGCAAGGTGATGCAAGGGTAGTTAACACCTGCAGCACAAAAGCGAGAGAAGAGTTGTATCATTTCCCAGGGCCAGAGCCACCTCCAGTAGCGAGGAGGGTCCCTGTGGCAGAAGGACTGGCGTGGGCTGCAGGAATCTGCATGCCTGCTCCTGCTCTGCTTGCCTGGTGCTAAGAGCCTGGAGCCCTGGGGCCCCCGCTGGCCAGATGTAAAAGGGAGGGAGGGAGGGAGGGAGTGGAGTCCGCATCCCCAGGTCTTGCCCCAGAGAAGAGGTAATAGAGATGAGTTCCCACCTCTGATGCCAGTTGAAAGAATCCTTAACTGTGGTTCAGAGCCCTCTCCAGCAGTGGCCAGGTTACCTGGAAGGCCTGGGGAGAGCGCCTGGGCCAGCCCCTTTGCTTATGGCCAATACACTTGGGCTGGCCCTTTGTTATGCAGGACAGAGGCCAAGAGTGCAGAGCCCAGAGGCAAAGGAGCTGCGCTCCAGCATCTGAGCCCCTGGATCCTGGGCCTTGCCTCCCCACATGGGCCGCTTGTCTATAAGCCCCACAAGGTCATGATGAGGATTGAAGAAGCTAAAGGGTACAAAGTGCCGCTGGCGGCACCTGGCACGCGGCTTGTGCCCACAAGATGGTGGTGGTCATTATCACTGTCATCAACTTCATGCTTACTATTTCAGCTGTCCTCTGCCATAAGATAGGGACTGCTGTTAGCCCACTTCACAGACATTTTCAGATGAGGAAACTGAGGCTCCAAGAAAACAAACAACCTGCCCGAGTTGTGTTCGCTGGCTAGATCATGATAGAACCCGAAGCTCCCTCAGTCCCTCCAAGGACTGTGGAGATGCCAGACACCCACAAGCCCTGAGGAAGCAGCAGTTGTCTGAAGCCATACAGTGCATGCACTTTGCTGTCAGGGCCTCTGCTCCAGCAGGCCCAGGCCTACTTCCAGGGAATGTACTGTGAATCCCCTGCTAGCCCATGCCTGAGCAGCAGTGCGAACCCACGCCCAAGGAGCCTGCTGCCCACTGCCTCAGGGGGTCAGCATGCCAGCACTTCCATCTGCACTAGGACCAAGGCTCATGGAGTCCAATGGGCAAAGCCGGGGACCCACAGGTGCCAAGCTGCCCTGGGAAAGCCAAGGTCCTGATGGCCCTGGCTGTCTGCAGGAGGATCCACCTGGTAGAGCACCAAGGCCAGGTGACAGCAGCTTGCCTGACTGAAGCAACTGGGAGTTCTGGTGTCCACATCCCCGGGGCTCCTGGGAAACTGCCAGAGAAGCAGCACCCTCTTGAATTTGTTGCTTGAACCTGGGAGAGACATGGCCCAAGGCACCCGAAGCCATTAACAAGCATGGTAATTGGACTATGATTTCCTCTTTAACATTTAATATATTTAAAGTCCATTTCATAAATCTGCCAAGCAGAACCCAGTGAACACGGGCCTTTCCTTGACACCAAATCAAAGGTGCCAGGGAGAGACTCATTGGTTCTTTGAAAAGTTAATCAATTTCCAATGCAGAAATAGACAAAGTGAAATTTCCATCCTTGGGAGATTGATCTCAGGTGTTATGGTTGGTTTCCCTTTTATCGAATGCTCGCCCTTGCTGGGTGAGGGGTCATTTTTTTAACATTATCACATTAAATTGCCTTTAATATAGCAGGCCAAGCTGAGAATGTTAAACAAAGGGAAAATGCCTCTGCCCTTCTCTCCCTGCCAAAATAAAATAAAATCACCCCCTCTCTTCTGAGATCTCTTGAGCCAGATCTCTGGTCTCCAGCACTCTGGCTCCAGCCCCCGCTGAGCAAGTGAGGTTGGGCTTCCCCCCTAGTTACCCTCTGGCCTGGGCCTGGCCATGCTGGGATGACCTCTGTGTCCTGCAGCCCAGACACCCTCAAGAGAGGGACTCCCAAGGGCCCAGCCGGAACCCCAAGGCTGGCAGGCGCTGGCAGGCAGAGTTGGCGCTCAGGCCTGGTCCACAGAGTGCAGCCGCCCTTCTGGGTGGTGAGCCAAGCATGGGCTGGTGAGTAGTGGATGTGACACTGAGAGTCCTGGCCACCAGCCCTGACCAGGCCTCTAGGGACCCTCAGAGGCCTAAGCTGAGTCAGATGCTACTGCAGGGCTCCTGGGATCAAAGGCTCCTCTCTCCTCCCACATCAGCGTTACAACAGGGTAGACCAGGCAGCCTCCTGTGCCTCCCCTCCTTAGAGTTGGGGAGAGGCCAGCAGTCCTGAGCTCTGGCCCAGACTTCATCCCAAGCACTGTGTGAGCTTGAAGAAGTCACTTGCCTCTCTGAGCCTCCATTTCCCTATCTGTAAAATGAAGGGAGCAGACCACCAAATCTGAGGAACTTCCGAGGTCCCCTGAAGCCCACTGAGTCCCCTGAACACCCTCTCAGCCCAAGTCAATTTTTAGCCAAACCCATGAACTCACCCAGCCTTTTCCCCTCCTCGCCTACAGCATGTGCTGAAGCAGCAGGACCTGGACGGGGACTTGCTAGGGTGCTCACTGGGTGACCTCCTCCGATTTGATGACTACAACAGTGACAGCTCCCTGACCCTGCATGAGTTCTTCACAGCTTTCCGTAAGTGGAGCCGCAACATGGGTGCTGGGGTGCAGGGGCTTGTTTCTGTCGATGTCCGTACGTCATAAGGAGCCCGGGTCAGGCACCTCACCTGAGCTGTCCCCGGGGAGGCTTTCTCTTAGAGGTGAAAGCAGTTGCATTTATTTTGCCATCAACCTGAGCTGTAAGGAAAGCAAAAAGGGAGAAGGGGGAGTCACCCTGTTAGGTTTTGCACTTGCTATGGGACTCAGGCCAGTGGTTGAGGCAGTTGAGGCATTGTGGTGAGGGGCATTCTGGGAGTGCACCTAAAGAGATCAGGTTCCAGGCTGTCCCTGGGCTGCCACTCCCCAGTCCCCGACTCCCACCCTCTGCTGTGCAACCGTAGCTCCAACTTTTGGCTGTGACCCAGGGAAGCGGGTATGACTACCTGGGGGAACTGCGTACCCCAACCTCAGAATCCACTATCTACCCTCGGCCTCAACCCTCAGCTGGAGTCTCAGTTTGCAGAGAGGTAGTCCGGCTTCATTCATAATCGTCGTCGCTGTTTCTCTGAGCTGCTCTAACACTCACAGGGCCTGCGGGGAGTTTTTGCGTTTCACTCACCAGGCAGGCTGTTGTGGACAACAGCAGAGATACTTGGATGCCATACAGGAGATTGGTCCCAAAGCGCGGTGCTCTTGTGCTTGGCGTAGGTGGGATGAAGACCCTCCCGGTTCATTTCTTAGTATCCTGGGAACAAAAGGCCAAAGCACAGCTGCAGATTATGGGGCTTTGCTTGATACACTGTGGATTGGCTTGATCTTCCTCCTCCTCTTCTTCTTCCGCCTGCTCCACCACCACTACCACCTCCTCCTCATCCTGTTTCTCTTCCTCCTCCTTCTCCCTGTTCACCAGTAAAATATGTTTATATGTACCTGTTTTTTGTGTGTGTGTGTATGTGTACTGGGGATTGAACTCAGGACCTTGCACTTGCCACACAAGTACTTATTCTACTGAGCTATCTCCCCAGCCCACTATACCTACCTGTTCATAGGAAGGTGTAAATAAATGGCTGATGGATTTATCCTTCTGCGGGAGATGCCCACTTTACATACTCAAGAGCTTATTCCTATAAATAAATCTCTAACATTGAGTGCACTTAGACGTATCAGCAACTCCGCAGATCCTGCTCAAGAGAGCTGACTGCTCACTTAGCAGGAATTTTGCAAGCAAAACAGTAGAATAACTGGAAAGTTTAAATCGTGGTAGGAATTTTTATACCACAGAAATCAATACCACACCAATGCTACCCAAAGAGCTGGGGGTGCTTTGTTCTCTGGAGACCCTGCTGCGAGGCTCTGACTTGGCTACCGCCAGACGGACCCTCTCTCCTGTCCTCTCCAGTCCTCTCCATCTTCCTACACGAGTCTCTTTATCCACCTCCCCAAACCAAGATCTCTTGATGATTGTGATCTTGTAGAAGGTAGACAAGGTAAAAGTAAGGCAGACCACAAGTGCAGGCGTCCAAGTCAGAAAACAAGAGCTGTGTTCCTTGGGGTGGCACTAACCCCATCCCAGAAATGCTTTCCGGGCTCAGGTTCCTCGACAGCGGCAGTGAAGGAAATGAGTGCCTGTCAGGAGCCAGAAGCCTGGGCTGGGCTTCTGGCATTTAGGACATATGCCAGGCATCACCACTCTAATGCCCCATGATGGCATCATCAGGCAGAGAATGGCACCACTCAAGTGGCACCCTGGTCCCCAGGCCCGCAGCAGCCTCTGCTCACGCACCTGATGCCCGGCCCACTCTTGGCTTTATTCTCAAAGAAATGAAAATATCTCTACTGTCTAGGATGCAAGAGAGGGGTTCCCTGGCTCCCCTAATGGTCATTACAAACATGAGCTACCCTGGAAAAGGGGGTGCATAGATGCCACCCCCCAGCCCTAGTCTCCAGTGGGGCAATATGATCCGCTCCCTTTACTCCTGGATTATTATTTGAAAATCTTTATAATCATCATTTTTAAAGCAAATTACATTCTGCTGTCACCTTGGCCTTGTTTTGAACCAAGCAGCAAAACCAGGCATCACAGCCCAACCCAAATAATAGATATGCAATAAAATGTAAACTTGCAGCCATTAAAGAAGCCACAAAAGGAGTCGACCCATCTATAAAGCCCTGACACGCAGCCTCTCGGAGCACCCGGGGATCCACGGGCTCTCAGAGTCATAGCAACTCTGTACTAAAGTCCCATAGCTGTGGAAATAGATTTATGGTCCAGTGAATTTTAAATAGGTAATTGAAATGAGACATATAGGTACAACTTGTTACTCAGCGATCAATGGCGTTCAAGAAATCTCACTAAAACTCAAAATTTTATCTCACACATACCGGCCACAACATTTTAATTTTAAAAACAGGAACTGATGGGCCAGCAGCAGCTACAACTTTGAAATTGTGTTTTCCAGCCCCTGTTAATACCGGTATGCTTGGGTGCAAGGCAGCCAGGGTGGGCTCTGTGAGGAGGAACACCAGCCCTGTCGCCAGGGACACAGGCTCGGCTGCCTTGCCAAAGGCCGACGGGTTCGGGCATGTTTTTCCTGCAGAAGTGACTTGCATCAGTCAGTGTTTGAGGTGTGAAGGGTTCTGAGCTCTTGCTTACAGCTTCCGCTACAACTGGCCTACCCATTGCTGAGCTCATGTTCACCAACGTGCGTCACCGGCTGAGGGCCGGGCCAGGGAGCATGTGGCCGCTGAGCTCAGCTGAGCCGGTTCGTAGCAGGGCTGTACCTCCCCACTTGCTCCAAGGATCAACTCTCCTGGCCCCGGGGCTGGAGGGCAGGAGCCTCTGGAAGTCTCTTCCATTCCTCTGGATATCACATGGAGCTAAGGCTCCCAATTACCAGTCTCCATACAGTGACAGGAATGAAATATGAGCATGGCCTCCCTCTTCCTCCAGCCACCAGCTGAACATTCTCTGGGCCTCTCAGATCAAAGGCAGGTCTACAAACTAAAGGCACAGTGCCCTGCCAGGGGGCACCCCCACCCTCCCTCTCCTGCCTCCCTAACAAGGTACAGCACCACCTGTCCCTGCCGTGTTGGAGACCCAGGCTCCAGGGTCACTGCTGAGCGTGATGAGCGGCTGCCCTGTCTGATCATCACAGTCAATTAAGCTGAAAGTCGCGAGTTTCAGAGGCTTCTGCATTATGCATGCTTCTGCACTAACTTGCGTGCTCAGGTTGGGATCATGGGGGGAAAAAAAAAACATGTTGCTTAATTGAGGTTTTTTTTCTCTCTTTAAATTCATTAGAAGTTTTTCTGCTTTTTCAGAAAAGGTGCTTGTCCTTTTAATTAATCCTGGGAGGGCCACCCCAATGCAGATGCTGGATGCAGGGGAGGGTTTGGGCAGTTGGCTGTGCAGCGTAACGTTGCAGACCTTCCTGCAGGCACAGGAAGGGTGGGAGTCAGACCCCACACCTCGGGCACGTACTAGCTGCAGCAAGCAGAGTGCAGTACACTGCTTTAATCTGATTATTGCCCTGTTTGTGTAGCCGAGGCAACTCTGGATCAGGTGAGCTGTGCAGCTGCACTGTTTCTCTGCCGTCAGTGGGGCTGCTTCCCCACCCAAGCCCTTAGCCCCTGGAGGGAGCAGTCCCCGGCCCCATCCTGCTCTGTGTCCCCAGGCCTCACCCCCCACCACCACCTGTGCTGACCAAGGCACAGTGCAAGCGTCCTTGCTGACCAAGGCATCTGGCTCTTTGCCTCCGGTGTGAGGTCAGGAAGGAAAGGTGGCAAAGACACTGTTCTGTCCCATGCCATTTGGTCCTGAGTTCTGGGTGGCAAGGAGCAAGACCTTGGGAAGTTCGGGGTTTATCAAAACTTTTCTCTGGACTTACTTGGAAAAGACCGAGGTCCACAGCCTTGACGCCAGTGATCCCTCCAGCCCCAGAGGGTGAATCTGGCTACTTCTTGCCATGGAAGTAGCTCAAAAAACTGATCCACTGTTCTAGGCACAAAACAGCTCAAGTTGGAGGGGGCCAAGGAAGTCGGGACAATAGCAAGACCCACAAAGTGAGCCACACACTCGCTCCCAAGCTCAGAGCGGGCCTCAAGGGAAAGCTGTGCTGAATGTGCCAAGTGCCCTGAGGCTGGCTCGAGGCGTGGGCCCAGAATCAGTGGACTGTCCACATGACTGTCAATATTACTGCAACTGATAGCCAGTTTTTACTACTCTGGTTCACTAAGGAGACTCGAAACAAAAGTTTAATATGCATCTGCATTATATATCTGTTCACTCTTATATATCTCTTCACTCTTATGAAGAACCTGAAGCTCAGAGAAGTACCTAACCCAAGCTCACATAGCCAGCAAGTAGCAGAAATGAGCATGAACATACATGGTGGGTGCTAGAACCTTCTTATGCATTTAAGCACACCTTAAAGCTCATCTACATTTGCCAGTGAGGAGAATCTCAGAGTCAGGGGTCCCCTCCCCAGGAAGTCATCCTCAATTCGTCTTTCTCTGTTGAGCCCACTCCCTGGTCTGTGCATCCGCAGCCCTGGACTTAGCTTTGCATCCAAAGCCTGGTTCTGCCCTGAGCTGGCTGTGTGGCTCGGGACAGGTCCTGACCAGGTGTCAGGGCAGTTTCAAATTCCCCGCCTGTGCAGTAGACATAAGAATCAGCAGCAAGTGATTCTCATGCAGGGCTGGCAGGACGCCTGCTCATGGTGTTAAGTACACATTGGCCAGGCCAGTGATGGGGCAGAGAGGGTGACCAGGGGGACTTCTTAGTGTGTGCCAGCTCACCTCAGGGACTTTGCTGTCATATCCTTCTCCACTTCAGACTGTGGATCCTGTGAGGGCAGGCGCTGCTTGTGTACCTAGCTGTGATGGGCGCCCAGGAAGGGTGGCACGGAGGATACCCTGGGCAGCCTGGGCTCCAAATGCGATGTGACCAGGATCCAGGGTCTCTGGAGACCTCTGTGTGTCCCCAGGGCCCACTGGGCATGGGGGAGGGAGGGCAGTCAGCCAGGCTGGAATGAGCCAGTAGCCAGATGTCCCAGGTGCCAGGCGAAGCCTGAGGTGTGAGATAATGACACTTATAAACAAAGGCTAAGTCTGCTCAGCCCAGCAAAGCCCCTGCTGTGCCCCAGCGCCACTCGCTGGCCTCAGTCCTCAGGGTAAGTACACCGTTAGGCTGTTAGGCCACTTGCTTGCCACTTAATTACCACCCGCTCTGACAACTGCCCAGGAGGAGACACAGGCCCTTGCTCAGCACTGCACTCTGCCCTGGCACTTCTGCCGGCTCTTAGAGACTGGCTGCGAGTACTGTGGGCACAGCCCTGCGGGCTCCTGCCACCCACCCTGGAGGTCAGCTTTGCCATCTGTGCCAATCTGTACACCTTGGGAAATGACTCATGGACACAGAGCGTGGGTTTGGGTTTCCTCTGAGCTCAGCGCATGGAGCCTGAATACATCAGTGTAGTCCCATTCGGGTCTCCCACGGCCACCTTTCCCCTACCTCAGGCGGTGTCACAAGGAAATGGAAAAGGACACAGCACATGGTCTGTGAGCCTCAGCCATAGCAGGGGGCCTTCTGGCTCCAGGCCCCACGCCCTGCCCTGGCCAGGTGGTGGGCAGGTTCTTGTGCAAAGGCATTGAGTACAAAGGCCCAGAGGCTCAGCTCACCTGGGCACAGAGTCGCACGAGGACAGCCATGGGACGAGTCCAGGCTGGAGGCAGCAGGTGCCGAGCTTCTCTGAAATGGGAGAAGGCAGCTGAGTGCAGGAGACACCCAGCAGGGAGTAGGCACACGCTGGCCAGGAGCCTGCAAGGGCAGAGTGAGCACACACGCAGAGGATCAGAGACAGAAAGCTTAGGAGGAGGGAAGCCAGATGGGGTAGCACTTAGCCAGCTGACAGTCCCAGGACCACAAACGCCAGCCAGAGGCCCAGCAGTGAGTGCGTGGTGCTGCACTGGACCCAGCAGCAGGGAACTTGCTATCCAGGCAGGCGAGCAGCTGGACAACTGAAAGACAAGCAGACTGACAAGGTGGAAGCTGAGACAGAGCGTGCTGAGAGGAGGGGAGCCTGCTCTGCTGGGAATACGACAGGAAGGGGCATCCGAGCTGAGGCCCCAGCACCAGGTTAGAGGCACCCAAGCCAACAGCAAGGAGAAAGGCGCCCCAGACAGGTGGGGGCCTAGTGTGGCCCCAAGGGGCCAGGGGCTGTGAGTGAGGAGGCCTCCCCAGGGGCAGTGGCTAGAGGGGTAGCGCTTAGAACAGGACACCAGGCTCAGAGAAGACCCACCAGGCTTGGGTCAGAGGAGGGCCCTCCCCAGCCAGCCACCCCACTCTGCCAGGAGCTGGAGCCCCAGGGTGCCATGCACGCGCGCAGGCACTGGAGGAGGACTGATGTTCAGGGGAGAGCAGTGTGCGGCCTTCTGGTGATGCCGTGGGGAAGCAGAACGGCAAGGGGCTGTGGTCCTCAGCCTGCCAGAGCTCTGGTGCTGGTGTTGGGGAGCCCTGTCCCTTACTAGATGAAGGTAGAGTCACAGCCACAAGTGTGCATGCCCCAGTGCTGCTCTACTGTGCCACAGGTGCCCCTGGCAGCCTCTTGCAGGCGTGAATGAAGAGATGGGGTGGCGGGAAGGGAGTCCTCTCCACGCGGGCACTGCTGCCTGGCATCACACAAGGGAGCAGGGATTCTGCCAGAACAGATGCCACCGCTGCCTCGCCCCTGCCTTGCTCTTCCTCCTCCTCCTGCTCCTCCCCCTCCCCCATTCCTCTTCATCCTCCCCCTCCCCTTCTCCTCCACCTTCTGTTCCCTGCCCCTCAGAAGTTTCAAAGCCATCCTGTCTCTTCCCAGCTCCGATGGTGCATGCGTGCGTGCGTGCACTACTAGCAGCTGCACTGTGAAACCTAGCACTTCCCACCCATTGTCTAGAGCTGAATCTTAAAGCACTTTCCATTTTTAAAGATCCCAGCTGGAAGCTGTCAATGGCCTCAGTGCAGAGCAATTGAATAGTAGAAAATGAACTAATTACAGGTTGTTATTGAAAACCTATTACACACAAATTGCAAAGAAAACTCATTAAAATATGGTGCTTTGGTGATTTTTCTTAAGCTCTCCTCCTTGTGGAGGGAGAGGCAGATAGCTGGACACCTCTCCTACCACTGTCACCAGGCTGTAGCCCTCCATCACATGGCCCAGCTGACTCAGTGTGCAGCGGACGGACTCTAAACTCCTCCTGGGACCGAAGTCCTCTGAGTGTTAGTGAACACCCTAAAACAGCTGCAGGGGCAACAGAGAATTCGTTACAGAGACACAAAATAAGAACGACTGAGACATCAGCTTTTTAATCAGGATTGCGCAGTGCCGTCCCTGGAAAGGTCGGTGTTTCTGCAGAGCCTCTGTGAGGACTTCAGTGAGCATCCATGCAGGGAAGGCCTCCCGGCTTTCTGGCCTAGACCAGAGTGTCAGGAAGGCTGGGGATGTGAGCAACTCAGCCATGCAGAAGACACATAAGAGTGGCCCAGGCAGGCTCCCAGTGAGGACTGAAAGCCTAGCGCGCAGGGCCCCACCTCAGCCTCCTGCCAGCAGCACCCTCATTGCATATGGGCAGCTGAGATGTGCCGGGACTGCCCACATATTCAGAGGCATGGGCAAGGCCCCTCGTGGTGTCTGTGACAGGCAAACCCTCCCCAGGGCTGTATCGGCGCAGGAAGTGCACCTGGAGCACAGCTACTTGTCCCCTATCTTGTTGTTCTTTCCTTCCTGGCCAGCCATTGCTTCTCAGGTCCTGTGACAGTACCCTACAAGCACTACCTGACGGTCCCTCCTGGTGTGGTATATCCAGAAGTCAGCCATAGAGATGTGGGAGGAGTGTCACTCAAAGGGGATGTAGTGATTGACTGGGTGAGCAGCCTATGGGCCACACCTGGAACTGGGGATGCCCAAGTCCCAACAGCAAGTGGCCCCGAGCTGAAGAGCCACACCCTGAGGACAGACAGGCCCTGGATAGAGAGGCACTGCATGCCCAAGAGCCTACAGGCTGCCTATGGCAGCTGAGGAGGAGCTGGAAGCCCCAGAGCATGGGCTGGTCCATGCACCGGCTTAAGGCTGCATTGGCAGCCCCTGCTGGCTTGCAGGGTCTTCCCTCATACAACACTTCTCCATCCCCAGAGGCCGCAGGTGCCTCCCTCTGGCACAGAGCCTTCCTGTGGGCTGAAGGGTGAGGAAGGAAGGGTGGAGGGTAACTGATATACAGGCAGAGGCCCAGGACTAGAGTAGCAGAGATAGCCACAGAAGGGGACAGGGCAGGAGGCAAAAGGGGCAAAGGAGAGCAAAGACTGCCTCTAAGGTCAGGCAAGATTGGTACTGCCCTGGGCATCTGAACCAGCTAGAGGGCAAGGCCTGCAGAGCATGGCAAAGAAGCCTAGCGCTTCCCATTGCTGGATATCCAGGCTGCTACGTAGTAGGTGCTCACTGAAAGCATTGAAGACCGTGATGGTCTGTTGGTGGTGGTGGTGGTGGTTGTTTTTTAAAGAGAGAGGCTTCAGAGTGATTATGACAGTTCCTAGGAAGAAGAAAGAATAGCCCAGGTCATCCTGTTGCCCTCACTTGGCCCAGGCCAGCTTGGGGGCCATGGCTCCACAGGAGCTGGGCTAGCAGAGAGGCACTGCGCACCCCACAGCCTGGCCCACTTCCCTCTGTCCCTACTCACTCACTGCGTCCTCACGAGATGCCTTTTCCCCAAAGCTGACCTCATGCTGCCTGTCTTGGATACTTTTCTCCCCTTACTGAAACAAAATACCCAGCACCCAACAGTAAGGAAGGAAGGGTTTATTGAGCTCACAGGTTGTGGAGGTTTCAGGCCATAATTGGCTGGCTCTAGGGCAGAGGGCACCACACAGGGGCCATGGGTCAAAGCGCAAAAGGTGGCAAAAGCTACAAGAACAGAGGGGAAATCAAGCCTGTTCTCCTTCCCTCATTTCCTAAGCAGGCTGCTCCGCTGAGCAGCGCTGGCCCCTGCTGAGGCACTCGGCTGAATGTTTAAACTTCTCAAGTTGACACAGTGACAACATTGGAGAACACTAGGGACTCGTCCTCTGCACTCCAGGATGGAGAATGCTGAGTTACTGAGTTAAGCTTCTAGACTCCTTGGGTCGACATAGTGCATGCACCGCAGTTGCCTGATCTCCCTTAGCTCCCTGTTCAGCCTGGCAAAGGCAAGTCCTTACCAAACGCCTTCCAGGCCCTCCCTGGACACTTGGGAACCTGAGTCCCCATGGCAGAGTGAGATTGGGGTGAACTCTGTGGTGAGGTGCCTGGCCCTGGATCACCTCTGCCTCTCCTGTGTAAGGGCTGCTGTGGCCAGAGGGTCATGGGGCTGGGAGGAGGTGGTCTTTCTGGTTGGCTGAGCTGTAGAGAAGCAGGAAGAGGGGTTGTCGCAAGCACAGTGTGAGAGGGGGCCATAGGGGCCAGATATTTGACCATGGGGAAGCTACACTCTGTAAGGGCTGCAAGCTCTGAGCCCTAAGCCATGTCCAGGCCATGGTGGGGGCACTTTGTGGATGAAAACTGGTATCAGCTTTGGGCTTGTGGGACCTGGGCTATGACAGGGACCAGAAAACTGTCTTAAGTAGCTGGACCACCAGCTGGGCTCCGCAAGATGCCAGCAGGGCAACGGCTTTGTTCTCCTCTGCCCTGGCTTCCCTGTGGGTCCACCTCCCTCCTGCTGTTGGCAAGGAGGATGGTGGTGAGCTGAGGACCGCTGGCTGGTGTGACCACCACCATGACTGGGCCACATCACACCTTAGCATGGGGTACTTGGCAGTGGATTTCCATGTTGTAGGCAGGGGACCAGGGAAACAGCTCAGTGTAATAAGCACTTGCCTGGCAAGTGCAAGGTCCTGAGTTCAATCCCTGGTACCATCAAAAAAAAAAAAAAAAAAAAAAACGCATTTTGCAGGTAGCCAAGACTCCTGTGCCTCAGGAGCAGTCCCAATCATCCCCCCAAGCCCCCATAGAACCCCTTGGGGAGTGCATGGGCACCTGGGGTGAGGCCAGGCAGCACATAGAGTCTCAGGTGCTCCAGATGGCATATTCGGTCTTCAGACAGGGACTTCAGGTGGGACAACTGTTTGCACTCTCGTGGGGTCACTCACATGGGGTGGAATCAGCCCTGCCCCTCCACTCCCCACAGGTGGTAGGAGGGCTCTGGCTACCTCTCATTCTGGGCTCCCAGTCTCCCACCTATCTATGAGCTGCCAGGTTTTCCAGGGCCTTCCTCCCTCACCCTCACTTCCCCAAGCAATGCAGCACAAGGCTGTAGCAGGCCTCTCCCCTAAGACGAACCCCTAAGATGAGGAAACCATGGCTCAGGGAAGCTGGGGGCTGTGCGCCTGTCTTAGCTCCACCCTTGCTAGAGCAGGCAGCCAACAGAACGCTCCAGGCATTTCTCCCCCTGCCCTGCCCAGGACCTTGGAGCTCCAACTTCTCCCCACCCCCACACCGCCACCCACGGCGTGTGAATCTGGGGGCACAGCAGAGTGTGGGCTCAAGGACACAAGTCCTCTCCAGGGGCAACACACCTACATGTGCTGCCAAACACCTTCTGGTGGCAAAGTGCCTGTGCCTCCAGGGCTCTGGAAGAGGAACGGGATTGTTGTTCAGGGACCCAGGGGCAGCTGAGAAGTTTCCAGGTGCTTCCAGCTCTGCAAGGAGGCAGGGCCCAAGGAGCAGGTCTGCTGCTCAGAGCAGGTGTCCCATTTCCTATGTAGGGCACTTTCCTCTGGAAGCCAAACCCACCCCGTGTCAGTGGCTTCTCGGCTCCCCCCAATGCCTGCACCCCCAGGGACTGCTTTGTTGCACTTTCCAGTCCACAGGCTGGCTCCTCCTCAAAATCCATCTCTGTGCAACAGGGCATAGGCTCTGCTGGTGCTGTGTCGATAGCTCTGTGGCGGCAAAGATGACCACATCCGGGCCTGATAGGCATGCCCAGCACACCTGGACGAGCAGGTCACTTTCTGACAGGCAACTTGGTGGAGGACGCTGGCCATCGGAGGAGCATGCAGGAAGCTGCTAGGGCAAGATGGGAAATTTAAGTATTTAGGTCCAGTGGCTATTCAGACCAACAAATGAGAGTGGCAGGGGCTAGGCCTAAGAGGAGTAGAGGACAAATAATTCAGGGAAAATGGCAAGGGCCCACTCCAGCCACGACACCTGCGGGTTCCGAGGGAACAGAATAAGCAGGCTATCTCCCTGGGGGAGATGCGATCTGCACACCTCTCCCATCACACCCCCAGCCTGGGGCAGCAGAGTGAGCCTGGATCTAGTCATCCTCCGAAGGGCTGACCATGCGTTCCTGTCTTCCCCAAGGACCACCGAGACGTGAGGGTCTGCCGTGGGCATGTGCAGAATCCTTGCCTGTGGATGGTAGGCGATGCCCTGTGACTAGAGCTTCCCAGTAAAGTGCAGATCTCAGGCTTGGGGGAGCAGGACATGCAGATGTCACCAACAGAGGGGCAGCTATGAGGACGGTGCAGAGCTCCAAGAGGAGCAGGGTGGCTGCCCCTCAAAGGCGACCTCAGCAGTAGCCCATAGCTCCACCCAAACATACCTGGCTGCCTGGAGGCAGTCTGGGTGCCTGAGAGCTGCAGGGTGCAGGTTCTGCCCGTCTGTCCTGGGTCCTGTCCTCCCTAGCTGCATGAGCGCACGCAGAGCCCCACTTCCCATTGCTGTCCACCAGGGGTGTGTTCCTTTCCAGACCCAAGGCCGGAAGGGTGGGAAGGGAGGTATTGAAGCGCCCACAACAGCTGCTCAAGGAGGGCGGCCCCTCTGCCTTGGAGCGGTCAGCAGCTGTAACTGGAGCGGAAGGCCAGCGCACCTGCTCCCATGGTGATTTCCTTGCATGCTGTAAATTTATAACGAAGGCGTGGGCCAAGCAGGGCTCCCAGTCCCCGGAAGTCCGCTCTCCATCCTTCAAAGGCTGATTGGCCTCTTTGCAATACTCACGGCCGCGCTCTGCACAGCCTCCCTGCCTCCCTGCCGGCCAGTGCCACTGGGAAGAGTGCGAAAGTGTCACACAGGAGGGCAGAAGGAGAGCCGGGGACCTGGGGATGCTGCTGACTGAGAGCTCTGGCAGCGGTGGTTTGAGGCAAGAGGGAGGAACTCAGGTTAAATGGTCCTAGAAAGAGGGACTGGGGGTTTCTGGCAACGTGGGCCCCATCTGAGCCCACACACTCCTGTGCCCACCTCCTTTGAAGTCAGGCTGTTGATCTTGCCTAGAGTAAAGGGCACAGATCCCACCCAAGTTTATGATCCCTGGTACCCAGACCGTAGGCCTCAGTCCCTCTGCACACAGCCCTAGCCAGGCTGCTGGGCAGATGACGTCTTTACAGGCCCCAGCATCCAGGCAGCTTGACTGGAAATGAGCTGCACTGGACTAGACTGGACCCAACCCCTCTGCTTTAAGGACCAGTGTCTCAGAATGGTGAGGTAATGACTGCCTCCCCAGGCTCTGGGGTACCTGCAAACAGACATCTCCCAAGCTGCCCAGGGTACAGAAGTGGTGCTCAGAGCCACAGCGAGTCCTCCTGGGGCAGCACTGTGGTCCCAGATCCACAGTGTCCCTGGCCCGGGCTCTAGCAGCCCCTACCCCTTTTGGGCACAGAACAGCTTCCTGGATGTTTGTTCCTGCTCCTAACCCTCAGGCAAGCCTGCTATGAGGTCAGGGGCTCCTGGGGTGAATGACTTGGCCATCAGCTGTCCCTCAGGTCTGCACAGAGGACATGGAGCTCCAGGAGGGACCTGAGTACCCCCAGCCAGTGTCAAATGTCAAATTTATTGGAGAAAGCAATTAGATGTGACAGCCAGGGTCTTGGAAGTCCCAAACTCAGAAAAGAAGGAAGCTCTTGGGCCTGTACTCTGAGCACTGTAAGTTTAAGGAAACTCTCCGAATTGAAGCAACTGGTGAGCACCCTTTGCTCGCAGGGTCCACACATGGCTAGCATGAGCTCTAGACAAGATCTGGGCTGCGCACTGGGAAAGGGGTGGTGACATGGCAGGCCTGCCCTGTCCCTCTCTCTACAAACTCCATGCTGAGGAAACAGCTCAGCACCAATGGCGAGAAGCCCACCTGAGAAGGACATCTGTGAGCAGGACAGTGCCTGGAACACAGCAGAGGCTTCCCACCCTGGAACCAGAGTCACAGGGCTCACAGCTTGGTACATAGTGTGCTTGGGAAGCCACATAAGTAATTGCAGGAAATGATGCAGCCTTCGTAGCTGATGCTGGTGTATTCTGAGTGAGTTTATTGATCTTTACAGCAATCTACAAGAGATGGCGCTGCCATTATCCCTTTCCACGGATGAGGCCCAGGGGCACAGTGCTCATGACTAAGTTGCCCGTGCCTTAGACTCATAGAGCCACCAGACAGGGCTGGGATCCAGGAGTCCAGCCTCAAAGCCTCGGCTCTCTTCTACTAAACTATAATACCTCTTGGTCACCAGCCTGTTTCACAAGGGCCCCCTGGTGCCTCATCTTTGGCAGGCATTGGAGTCATAGGTACCAGCGTCTGGAGAAAAGATCTCTCTAGAGAGGAATGGAGGACTGACAGTCCACTGCTGTTCGCCTGCACCACCAACACCAGGCCCAGCAGAAGCACCTGGCTTGTAGAGTCCCATCTGTCACATAGAACCTGTGAAGGACTCGAATCTGGGCAGATACACAGGATCCATGGGTAGGAATCAGGGAGCAAGGGGCTGTGGTCCCTTGTTGTGCTAGCACGTCTGTCACAACTAATAACCTCTGTTGATAGCCAATTTAACAACCTCTCATTTATTAACAGTCCTAGGACAATGAGAGCAGATACTCCCATTACAGAGAAGGCACAGAAGCATTAACTAACTTGCTGTATTATAGGTCAGTTGTTTATCATGGGGACCAAAACACCTAACATAAATTGTTTGAAGGAAAAGAGATTTGATCTGACATATGGTTTCAGTCTATGGGCAGCAAGCTCAAAGACAGAGACATCAGGGCAGCAAGCTGCTAGCCTCATGGCAGCTGGGAAGCAGAGGAGCCGGCAGGGACTGTACAGGGGCTCCTGGGTCACAGCCCCAGGGTCCATGTCCTCCAAAGAGACCCCACCTCCTAATAGCCCACTAGCTGTGAACTGATAGTGGGCTAACCTGTTGAGAAGATTGGTGTTCTCAAAATCACATCATCACGCTACTCATTTCCTAATTCAACCCCATGGATGGTCAGGACTGATCATCAACCTAGCCTATGGCCACCCCACTGGATGCCAGCAGACCAAGTATTTGGAACTAGGCTGGTGCCCCTATAACCCTGTCCATGTGGATGCGGGGCCACACATCTGAGTCTACACGTTGGCCAGGGGACAGGCATGCACACTGCTCCTGGCATCCTGAGGCCTGAGTGCCCAATATAACCATGAACACACAGCAATTTTATTTCCTTAATCATGGGAGTGATTTTTCCCTCTGACAACCAGGAATGTTGGAAAACCCAGCTAATACTTGTCTGCAAAAGGCTTGGAGACTTTGCGTGTAGAGTACAAGATGTTCACGCAGAATCAGATTCGACAGTTCTGTTTGGTGTGAAAAGCCATCCTCTCGGCTCCAGCTAGCAGCCTCTTAGGAATGGTTTCCATCAAAGGCTGCAGTAACTGGGTGTGGAGGACAGCCTGCTGTGGTCAGCATGATCAGGCAGTTCCACCAAGTGGCCTCAGCGGTGTCCCCTGAGCCTGCATGGTGCCACCCCTGCACCCAGAGACCAGAAGCAGCTCACAGCCATTCTGACAGCTGTGCTAGGCCATCGCAGTTCAGTAGGTCTCTATTCCAAGTTCCTTATACTCATGGAATTCCCATGGCTGGGGAAAGTGATACACAACAGACACCCCCAGGTCCGGATGTGAGGGGTGCTTTTGAGAATATGCAGCGAAGGAGGGCAGGGTGGCTAGCAGGGCAGCAAGGGGAAACCAGCACTGAGATGAAAAGGCACTGGTCATGCAGGCAGCAGAGGAAGACGTATGCCCAGCCATGGGATAAAACTGTCTGGAAGGGTGAGGGTAGAAGGTTGAGGTCTGTCACCCTTGGGGCTCTGGAGACCAGCTCAGGGCTGTATTCACACTGGATGGAGCAAAGCCATTGCAGGGCTTCAAGTGGAAGAGCAATGGGATCTGACTGTGTTTTAGAAGAGTCACTTCACTGTTGTTTTAAGAAAAAGACAATTACAGAGCCACTATGGAAGCAGGCTAATCAATCGATAACCCAGGTGAGAGATGGAGGTGGCCTCCACCCAGGTGATGGGCACAGTGGGAGGAAGAAGAGGCCAGGTCATAGATGTGTCTTGAAGGACGGACTGAAGAGGTTGGCAGATGGCTTGGAGGGTACCAGGGTTACCCAAGTTCAGGCTGCCGAGATGTCGTCAGGCGCCTAGCTAGCAAGTTGGAGCAGGTCACTGGGAGCGTAAGAGTGAGTCAAGGGCAAGGTCCGGGCTGCAGAAGCTAATGACAAAGGCCCGAGCATGGGGACAGTGTTGAGGTCCGCAGTGTGAGGTCGGTGGCAATCTGTGAGTGGGTGAACGGAGATAGACAAGAGAGAAGCAGGAGAGAATATTCTAGAAGAGGTAAGGAGAGCAAGAGTAGCAGGACTGAGGGGGACCAGGGAGCTGAGTGCAAACGCAGACAGCCCTCGCGTCTTGGGGCGCCACACAGCACAGATGTGTTCTTCTTTCCCACAGGAGCTCAGGGCCAGCGTCCAGTCTGTCACACAGTGGTGCACGAACCTGGGCCTCAGATTTCCTCATCTGACCAATGTGTAAAGGGACAGAGAGGGTAGAAGAGGTAGTAGATTTCCGGGTCCTGCAAACATGCATGCACAGTACTCCGGACCCTTCCCTTGGCCAGAATGCACAAGGAGGCCACAGCGGACTCCGTAGGGCACTGAGTAGTGCGGTCTAGCTGTGTGCCGAGGGGATGCAGGAGGCCGTGAACACGCCAGGCCCTGCTCACAGCTCCAGGCCCCAGAGCTTGGGCTGTCGGCTGACCCGAGCAAGCAGGCAGACAGGAGTCTGAGCATGGCCTGGTAGAGAAAGGCTGAGCAGGGCAGAGGACGAGGCACACCCAGAATTCTGAGCGGGAGCCGATGTGGGCACCAAAAAGATGTGCTGGGGAGGCATCTATGACCCCTGGCTGGGTAGAGCAGGGTGCACAGCAGTAAAAGGTCACTTCAGGGGTCCCCAGCTGGGAAAGATGGGCCACCAAGAGGCAGCGTCGCACCTGGAGAAGAGGACATGGCCAGAGGTGGCCCCATGACAGTTCTCCCTCCCGGTGGACAGAATGGCCTCTGAGAGGGGGCAGGAAAGGACCTATTTTAATTTTCTTCTCAGGCCGCCATATGACAAAGGAGAAATATCACCCCACATTATTATCTTTCAGAAAATACTCTCTGGAACCATAAAAAGGAAAATACAGTGAGGCCGACCACGGAGGATGCCCCTAAATCAGGAGCTTCTAAATTACCACGCTGGTGCTCTCTAATTCCTTTGGATGAAAACATTAAAGATGACAATGTCCCTTTAAATCAAACACCCCGGGAGTTGCTGTGAAGAGTCAGCAGGCTCCCCCCCATCCCCCCCCCCGTGAAGATTTTTTGTCTCTTTTCACCTTGTAATAAAATATAAATCATAACTTGTGGGGGCGGGTTCTCCTGAGCAAGCTGTGAACACAGGTTCTCTGAAAATGAAGGTGTTTTGTTAATAGGAGTGTGAGAGCTGCATGCATGAGGGGATCCTGCTCTTTTTCTACTATATTTGCAGGCTGGCCCCGGGCTGGCTGTGGTGCCACTGGGATAAATCTGATCCTGTGCCTGGGAGGCCGGGGGCTGCCTGGGGCCTTCCCTCAGCAGGCACAGGTCTCAGGCTATGCTGAGCAGATCCTGAAGTGCCAGTGCCAGGCCTGCATGCCAGGAGGCCCCGAGGTAGGACTGGGGCTGGGAGGACCCTGCAGTCCCTGCTCCTGCATCCCAGAGAGCCCAGAAGAAGCATAGGAGCCACAGGGCAGAGCAGCCACATGGCAGAGCCTTGAGAAAGCAGACTTGTTTCTGGCTCTGGAGTGAAGAAGGACTAAGAGGCAGAACAAGAACTGGAGAACTAAGGGCCCGGGGAGATAGCTCAGTGGCATAAGTGCCTGCCTGGCAAGTGCAAGGTCCCAAGTTCAATTCCTAGTACCACCAGTACTGTCAAGTCTGTGAGACTGACTGGAAAGTTCACCTGAGCAGAGGAAGAGGCGCAGGGATTTTGGAGGATTCAAGGCTTAGGTCTAAAAACTGGGGGGCTCAGGGTTGGCGCCATATCCCTGCTCTCTGTGGAATAGTCAAGCAGCTTGAAAGAGTCATCTCTGCTCAGCCACATTCTATAACACAACTCCTGGCTCTTTCCTCTGGAACTCAGCCCTTCCCTGTCTACCTCCCCCTTGCTATGCAGATGAGGAAGGCCAGGTGAGTGTGGTCCTCATGCCTCATGGACCGCAGGTCACTCGCATAGCCCGGGGACACCCTCCCCAGAGACACTCATTCGTCACCCCGTGGCTTGGCCCGCCTTCTGTCCCCTTTCTCCCTACTAACCCCTTACACTTTCTCTGGAGAGGGTCAAGATTTCAGGCCTCGCAGGTCACATGGTCTCTGTCACAGCTACTGACACAGCGTGAAGCAGCCAGCACAGTAAGCCAACCCATGGGCATGACTGTGTTCCCTGAAGCTGTTTGGAAAGAGATTAGAGCATTTCTTTCCCCCATCCAGGTCTTCAGCAGCCCCTAGATGTCCCCTGGGCCCCACCTGAGTCACTAACCACCCCCTCCTATGTCTGCCTCACTGACATTGTCTCCTCTCCCTTAGTGTAGTGCCTGTGACCAGATTGTTTCTGTGAGGGTACTTGAGTCTCAGGGAAGCCATGGGTGTAGGGGACAAGGTGTGAAAATGGACAGCGAGGGAGGTGTGGGTGCTGAGGTGAGACTTCAGGCTGGATAGCAGGCTCAGCGGAAGTTCACAGCCAGCCAATAGCTCAGTGCCTGGCTCTTCCGGCAAGTCCTCTGGAAGAGAGCTCCCGTGAAGGACAGCAAAGGATGGCTTTCCCAAGTGTGGGCAAGAGATGGCGGGTGAAGGGCAGGATCCTGGAGCTGGCAGGACCTGTGTGTCCTCCTGCCTGCACCTCCAGATGCTGTGACGGCCACTGAGCTGAAGGCAAGGCTTCTCAGAACCGCTTGTGGGTCCTCCCTTCCCTCCTGCCCCCATGAAACCTGCTTTGCCCCAAGCCAGGGAGCCCACACCTCAGAGGCCTAGAGCCAGAGCCTAGGGCTTCCATTATCTGGATCAAGATCTTCAGCTCTGCAGGAAGAGTGTCCTGCAGAGGTAGGTGACAGGAACTCCTGTCCCGGGGCCACTGCCCTGAAGGAAAGACATGGTGAGGCTGGTCTCAGGTCCCCACGAGGAGGCTGGGAGCTCCCTTGTGACAGCCACTCTACATCCCCAAGGGCCCACACGGGGGCAGAAGGAGCAGCCAGCAGTGTCACCAGCCCCTGCCCAACATGTGTGGAGATAGAATCCCATCTTGTTTCTTCTCTCTCCTCTTCCTGGTCCCCGCTATGATGCCTCGTAATTCCTCGCTGGGCTGCCTTTGCAGAGGGGTGCACACAGCGGAGGGGGCGATGGGGTCTCTCCCAGGGGTGCGACTGGCATGGCTGCCTAGCAAATGGGCTGCTGGAGGCTTGCTTGCAGCCTCGTCCTTCATTTGGGCCACTGTCTCTGGGCGGAATGCTGCGGACACCCCCTGTACAATAAGGCGCTTCCCCCAGCATAGGTGGGAAAATGCTGGAGTTTACTTCACCCATTTGAATACAGATGCAATTGAGACAAAATTCTTTGTTTCAGAATCCATTGCTCCATTTCTGTTTCTCCTCAAGTGACTTGACAGCCAAAGAGAGTCAAAATAAATAACTGCGCGTTCGGCTATGCCAGGTGAAATAAATCTCTCCACCCATTTCCGGGACGCGGCACTATCAGGTCGCATTACCAGGCAGCAGGGCTGTAGGTGGTTCTGAAAGCCGGGCAGCCATCATGGCTTTTTCCTTTGGCATCAGTGCTCAGGCAGAGACCTGTCCAGTCCCTGGTGCAGGGCAACAGGTGCTGCGGAGATAGCAGGAGAGCCAGGGGGACTTCACGGAGGAAGGTGGGCCTGGGCTGGGCCTCGGTGAATAAAGACAGTGTGGACTGGGGCTGCCAGAGAGGAGCAAAGCCTCGCCTCATGGTGAGAGGGAGCTGCAGAGGAGAGGAACGCTTAAGCCATCTCGGGGCTCAAGAACATGCCTTCAGTTGGCTCTGAGAGCCTGGGGCTGGGGACCTGGGCCTCCACGGCCAGCCTGGGAGCCTATCTCCAGGCCTTGCAACTTCCGAGGTCTCCACTGCTATTGCAGCTCCTGGGGTGGCAGGGAGGCCAAGGCCACAGAGGTACCCTTGCTCCTGTGCCACACAGAGGGCCTCAGACAGCCCTGAGCCCAAGTTGCAGGGACAGGGGACAGCACAAGACCACTGCCCAGGGCAACTGATAGACCGTGATGCTGGTCTTTGGAGGAAAATCAGGCAGCGCACTCCTGCGAGTTCATGGGCAGGTTTCAAGGAGGACATAAGGGGCCCTTGTCCGAAGTGTCCTGTTCAGCACGGTCCCACTGTCCTGATTGGGCAGCCACAGGGGTGGGTGGCCCTGGCAGTCAGCTGCTCTGGAAGTGAGGCCCAGGAAGCTGGGGACCATGTCTTGAGTTTCTTGCTGTAGGGCTCAGCATCCTGGGCTGCAGCGGGCTGCAGCCACTCGTGCTGGGCAGGTTGCAAACTTGGTCTTGTGGACTTGGGCTGCAATTCTGTTTCCAGATGAGCTGCAACAGGTGTCACACAGCTCAATACAGTGACAGGCAGGAGCTCAGCCTGGGCAGACCTGGACAGGCACTGGGACAGGTGGCGCAGGTCTCCCTGGCTGTGCCAACACAACTGCCGGGAGCACCGGGAAACACCCTTTAACCACACGGCTCTGATTGCTGAAGGCAGGGAGGGCAGAGGGGGACATGGAGCGTGGGGGTCACAGCAGTTCTAGAAGGTCCCTTGGAGGAGATAGTGTTTGCCTTTACAGAGGCATCTAGAAGGATCTGGAACAAATGGCAGGAGGGAGTGACTGAAGACCCCAAGGGCAGAAACCAGTAGACGAGAATCCAGCACATGGGTGGACAGGTGGAGAGGCTGCCCACAGTGTGGAGGCCTCGGGCATCCGCCAGGGACAGCCGTTCAGAGTTGGGGCCAGGGTTGAGCCTGTGTCTTGGCAAAGGTCTGCCCAGGCTGAGCTCCTGCCTGTCACCATACTGATCTATGTGACACCTGTTGCAGCTCATCTGGAAACAGAATTGCGTCCCAAACTGTGTCCAGGCAGCCAGGGCCCAGGCAGCACCCCTGACACCCATGCACTCCAACTCCCAGCAGCCATGGGAGTTGGCACAGCCCCAGAGAAGCAGCCACCTGAGGGGCTGCCACACACTCGGTGAAGGTGCAGCTGTGAGAGCGGCCCGTGTGGCCTGGCAATGCAGGTGCTGCCCAGAGCCCAGGGATTTTGTAAGTGAAAGAGATGGGAGGATATTTAAAATCAATACTTCTCAAATGAGATTTTCCTTTTGTGGGATTAGAATTGCTCCCTTCCAGCCCAGCAGGAATGCGGCTTGAGGACAGCATCCAGGTGATTAGTGTGTTTTATAACTTCTAGATGCTCACAGACACTTCGAATAAAAACAACAGAACCGCAATTGTTTCCACAAAGCAGCCAGGAAGGTCTGCCTGTCGTTAGAGTCCTCACGGTCCACTCCAGACCAGCATGGAGAAGCCAGCTGTGTGCCTTCCCTTTGGATCCCCACGGGTTCCCTGATTCAGTGGCTTGGAGCTGACTCCCCCCAGAGGCTGCAGAGTAGCCACATGGCTTGGGAGCTGATATTTCTAAGCCCTTTTCAACCACGGGCTGTGGGTGAGGAAACTTTTTGTCAAGACTGAAGAGGTGATTAGCTCCTAGTATGTGGATGTGTATCTGAAATGCACTCCATGGATGCAAAACTCCAGCAGAAAAACTAAATTGCATTACAGTTGTTTCTGTGAGCTTGAACTTGGCAGTCTAGGAGGCCTCCTGAGTTCCCGCCTACCACTGCTCTCTGATAATGAAGCTAATGTACACCACGTGCCTGACACAAGTGAACGTTTCTCACATATTAAATCCAGAGAATGTCTGTGAAGCAGACCCCAATATGATGTCCACTTTAAGAGGAAACAGAGTCCCAGAGAGGTTAAGGAATTTGCCCAAGGTTGCACAATCAGTAATTCCCAGTACAGCTGGGATTCGAAGCCTGGCATGCCACCCAGGGACCCTGAGCAGTAGCCATCGTGTGATCACTGTGGTGCACCCAGGCTGCAAACTCCGCTGAGGGGCACTGGCTCAGGTGCCCAGGACAGGGCTAAATGCAGCACTGAGTTAGGGGGTGTCTTGGGTGAGGAGACCCTGTGCCTGGGACTGTGGTCAACCCTGAGTGCTGAGAGCTCACTGGGAAACAGTCAGAAGCTGCACCCAGGCGAGGCTGCACACCAGCCCCCGCCTCTGCAGCTGCCAGGGCATGAATGCCAAGAGCTGGGCTAGGTGCAGGGCAAGGCACAGCCAGAGGTCCCAAGCCAGCCAGGGCCTCCAAGGGGCCTGGGCCTCCAAGCTGCTGCAACTTGCCAGGAGCTCGTGAAGCTGGCTCCACATCCAGATAGAAAAACAACTATGTGTACTGGAAGCTAAGAGGCCCTTAAGGGCAGGACTTGCACATAGCCTTGCCAGACTCTGGTAGATGAGACTTCTGGAACTGGGGAGAGGAAACCGAGGGGGTGCCAGTCCCACTCCATGGCAGCTCTAGGGGCAGTGTTTCAGTGTCTATCCTCCCAGTTCAGGGAGAACTTTGGAGCCAGAGGCAGCCTTGAGGAACAGGGCTGGGTCTCCATATTCTGCCCCGACAGTTTACCAAGCCGCAGTATTGTTCCTAATAGTAGGGTGTAGCAGTGCACCTCCATCACAATTCCCTTTGTCCTCTCATTTCTCTTTGCATTGCTCATAATGCTTTTTCCCTCCTCTCTCTTCTTCCAAACGAGCCCTGCCTGCAATGGTCACAGGGCAGATGTGCTTCCTGCAGATCTCTCTGTCCACTCAGGAACTGGCCAGGCACCGTAGGGACAGCATCAAGTGTGCCCATCCTGGCCACTCTTGGGGCTGCCCTGGGGGCCTCTGGAGCAT
Organism: Capromys pilorides; assembly: GCA_004027915.1. Lineage (NCBI taxonomy): Eukaryota > Metazoa > Chordata > Mammalia > Rodentia > Capromyidae > Capromys > Capromys pilorides. The sequence goes on from PVKN010005097.1 coordinate 31,038, forward strand.
CACCTGTCACCTGGTACTCACATGCTCCAAGTGGCTCCTTATCTGCCACCTCGCCACATCTGGGCACCTGCACCCACCCATCAGATCTCATTAGGCGGCATCTCATTTACTTTTTTTATTTCATTGCTGGGGCAAAATACCTGACACCCAGAATAAAGGAAGGAAAGGTTTATTTAGCTCACAGTTAGGGGAGGTTTCAGCTGGCTCCATACTCAGCTGGCTCCAAGGTAGAGTGGCACGTGGCAGAGAGCAACCTTTCATGGTGGCAGCAAAGAGCAAGAGCAAAGGGAAGGGCAGCAGTTACAGCTTCTAGCCTCTTTCCCCTCCTTACATTTGTGTGCAGATTATCCTCCCCAGGGCAGGTGCAGCACTCACACCCATAATCCCAGCCTTGGATCATGAATTAATCACAAACTCTAGAAGCTACCCCATGACGGCATGAGGCTTTGCGGGGGACAATAGACACAAACCTTGGTGGACTTTGGAGAGCTCCTCACACTAGGCCTCCTTGTCCCGCCCAGGACTCAGAGGCCCAACGAGCCAGTCCTTGCCAGCACCTGACTTCCCACCCAGAGACTCTTCCCCTGGGTCTATTCACGGTCCTCAGGGCTCTGCCTGAGCAAAAGCCTAAGAATGCTCAAGAAGATTAGGGACAGCAAACGTCCTCTCAGATTTT
>PVKN010005098.1:0-31699 GCA_004027915.1 Capromys pilorides
ACATCCAATGTATCAACCACTGTTCCTCTATTTTGCTTTGAAATTTTTTTCTCTTAAAAAAAAAAAAGTCATCCATGATATTGGCAGATTCCTTTCTAGCAAAGGCAGATATCAGTTAATTTTTTTAAAAATTTATTTTTTAAAATTTTTATTTTTTAAAATTAAAAAAAAAAAGGGGGGGGTGTCCCTCTTTCCCAACATGACAGCAAGTCTGCCCTGTACTTGCTGGAACCTGCCTGCCACAGAAAGGAAGCAGCGTGAACACACTGTCTCAGATACAAGTATGCCAGGTTTAGCCTACAAATGCTCACCAAGGACAGATGGGGCACCTGGGAAGTCCTTTTCCTACCACCATGACAAACAGGCACTGCAGGGACAATGAACCCCTAGACTTGCAGGACTGGACCTTGTAGAACACAGGTTCAAGTACTGCCTTCCACAAGCTGTGCTTACGCCACAAAGCGCAAGCAGCAGCATGTTCCCTGTGAGCTTTTACAGCAAGGTCTGCCAAGAGCTTGGTCTCGTAGAGGTCCCTCCCAGTTAACCACTACCGAAGCTACAGCTAAGGCGAATGCTCCACCCTGCTATGACAAAATCAGCCAGACGCTGAAAATAGCAACAAGGATTTTCAGGCCTGCTCTTACTGAAGTGTGCCCACAGGAGCCCACAGCCACCTCAGCCTCCCCGTTCTGGGCAGAGAGCAGGGAAGGGCAGCTGGTGGCTCTTTACTGCCACCCTAACCACTCTTGCCCCTGTAATGCAGGGAAGAACACTCCCCCTACCACCCTTCAGCACCTGTGCAGACTTCTGCCCCCACCACACTGCTGGACCACAAGAGTTGTGTGCACTACCCTTCACCACCTCCCTCACATACCAGCTGGGGATCAACCACTCCTGCTGGCGTCCAGGTAACCCCATCTTGGGCCTGCTCCTGGTAGCACACAGGAACATAGGCCAGGAGATGTGAGAGAAGTAGCTTGGCAGTCCTGCCCCTCTCCCCTAGGTATATGCAGGTGCCCGTGCACCCTTGCAAGCTCCCTCCATCCCAGCATCTTCAACCCCTACCCTTGTGGAGTCTGAGGTTGCAGAGACAGAGCCCAGGGCCTGTAGCCATCTGCTCCAGGCCTCATGACAAGTGGTGCTCTGTGGGGCTACAAAATACCCAGCGACCAGCAGGGTGGGGCAGCCTTGGGCCTTCACTGGGACAATGGGCACAGCCAGCGTTTCCCACCCGACAGCTCAGGAAGGATTGTCCTGGGGATGTGTCTCTGTGCACTCCTGCACTGCATCCTCAGGGCCATCCCACTGGTTGCCCCTTACTTCCAGGGTTTCCTTCATCCAGACCTTTGCTCCATGTGACCCTGCAGGAGCACTGTGGTGAGGTCTCCCATGGAGTTCAAGCTGGCCCAATGCAGAAGAGAAGGCAGGGCCCGCAAGCTAGTCTTTGCCCTGCTGCATGCCCAGGACTGCTCTGGAGAGGCCCCTCATTAAGCTCAGTGGGAAACAGGGAACAGCTGGGTTATAGCCTTAGGCTGGTACCTGTGTCCGAGTCCTTCTGCTCTCCATTGGCCCCCACAGTGAAGGGCAGCTTCCGCTTGGTGGTGCGCTCTCTCACCTCCTTCCCTCCATCACTGCGGTCCAGCTTTGGGGTCTTGGTTAGAGAAATTTTATCTTTATCCTAAAAAAGAAAGCACTACTTTCAGGCACTCATCCTAGATTACATTCAAAAGCAGCTCTAATTTAATTTCCTGTGCCAGAAAAACCACCAGGTACTTAATGGCCGCTCCAGGAATACTGAAGCCAATCCACAGCCCTGCAGTACTGCTGCACATGCTGTCCTCCGCCCCTTTTGGAAGAGGCCAAGGGAGAGGAATTCGCCTTCTATCCTGATCTCACTGGAGGCCTCTGCAGGTCATATGGACACCAGCGAAATGCCTAACACCCAGGCCAGCAACCTGGCCAGCATCAGTGCTCCGCTTCTGCCCTCACCCTGGGCTTGTCCACCTGACTGCAGGTAAGGATCCAAGAGGCCTGACACCAGCCTTGAGGTTTTGCCTGCCTCAGGGGCTTGACCACAGAACAGGATGTGCCCATCGCACAGACACACACTTGGGACAGCGCTTCCTGCGACTTCTGCAGTCTCCTGGAACGTGCTGCACGGGAAGTAGGGATGGAGTGTGGGTGTCTGCCTAAGGCTCAGGGTCCCAAGATGCACACAGACAGGGCAGAAGGTGGACCATGGAGGGAGAGGGGAGGGGCTGCTGGAGCAAAGGTGAAGGCAACAGCACTCTTACCCACACCGCGAAGGGAAACTTGTCCTGCCAAGCAAAGGAAAGGGGAGCTCGTGGCTACTGCAGCTGGACTAGGGAGGGACCCAGCCCTAGCTGACCTGGAAGGGACCGTGCAGAGGCTGGTCTCCACAACACCACAGATCACAAGCCACAGCCAGATAAAGGTCCCATGGAGACATTAGTGCATAACTGCCATCTCATGTGGACAGGGACTAGAAACACTGAACTCCAGACTGCTTTTTGGAATTTCTGCAGTGAGCCCTTGGCAAGAGCTTGCAGCCACTCTTGGGAGCTTCTAGCAGGTACAGCCCCTGGGAGACCCCTGAGTAGTCTCAGCAGCACCACCACCACGCACGCACCTCCTATGATGTTCTGTTTCCTCTAATGAGACCAGGCAACCTCTGCATGACTGAGTCTGACACACTGCCCAAGTGAGTGCAGAGGGTCCTGCCAGACATACTGCAAGCTCTGTGCTAGGGTCGTGTGTCAGGGGATGGGGTCACATGGGTGCACAGCTCACCTCTGGCAAGGCCACCCTCCTGCCTCCGCAGACAGAAGACACGGGCCACCCAAAGGAGAGCCCTGACGGGGAAGAAACAGTGTCCCGGCACTGCATGTGACACATGCATGGATTTCACCTACTTTTTAAAGAGAATACTGCAACTCTTATAAAAATTCTTCCTGGGGACAGAGAAAGAAGAAACACTCCCAACTCATCTAAGGCTGCTATGGCCCTAATTCCAGAGCCTTGATGAAGGGCATTCCCTGGAGAGATAATTATGAACCAATAGTCCTTATGAACACAACCAGGGAAACCCTGAACAGATGCCAGCAAATCTACTCCAGGTACATAAAGAAGATCATGCAAATGATAGAAACACTAAAGGGTTCCAGAATGCAAGAAATTAAAAAATGGATGTGATTTACACTTAAATAACTACAGGAAAAGACAATGATACGATTTTCTCAAGAGCTAATGAACAGAAGGTAGCAGAGTTCAATCCTGCTCGGGGATGAGCTGCAGCTCATCCTTAGCTGGGAAGGATAGGAGACACCACCCCTTCTGGGAGGACCTGAGAGCCTGGAAGTGGGCTCCAGGGAAAGCAGAGGTGTGGTGCTCTCCCCAGGACAAGGCCTGAGGGCAAGGCGCCTGCACTTACAACTATGCAGGAAAGAGAAGGAAAAGCAGTACTTTTAAATGTGCAGGTGTCTGAAGAGGCGGTTTAAAAAAGAAAAGGCCACCTTTCACACCCCAAAACTCATCTACAGTAGCCAAGCACAGGGGTACATGTCTGTCATCCCAGCCTAGCAGCTGAGGCTACCTAGGGAGATGTGTCTATACGTATATACCAAAACACAGATGGCTAGATCGGTCTGAGGAGGTACTGGAGTCTCTTGGTTCAACATCCAGCACTCTAGGGGAAAGCACACCTCCAAACATTGCTCTGATAGTAGAGGTTGCTTCTGACACAGAAAGGTCCTGGTTAGAGACAGCACAGCAAAGTCCTCAAGATGTGGGGCCCTGGGTGTCTGCCTCTCAACAGTGTCTTGGAAGTGCAATGTGTGACACAGCTGTGCGTGACTCCAGCTCCCGGTCAAGGTAGGCATCGGGACGGGTGGTGTGTGAGGGCAGCAGTGTGTCTGGCCTTTCCACACACCTCACCACCAATACCAGAGTAACTAGGCACATTACAGTGCGGGTCCTTTCCAAAAGCCCATGTCTTCAACTCAGCCATTACCAAGCACCACCCGCCAGCCCCAAGCTCTCCAAAAAACTGGCCAAGGTGGCGGCAGCTGTGGCACATGAGCCACCGTGGCCATCCAAGTGCTGGTCCTAGGTTCTAATCACCCCACTCCACCTGTGACTTGCCCACTGGAAGCCGTGAGAAAAAGAAAAAATAAGTTGTGATTGTTTGAAAACTAGTCTCAACCCACAGAACTTTCACCCTGGAAACTAACTTTAGCTAGCTCTCACCTACAAGTAGCCAACAGCACAACAATCCAGGCTGACAGGAAGCCCAGCACACCAGCTCTCAGCCAGCAGCCTATGGTCCACGTAGAGAAGCTTGCCAGGAGGCCTGTCCTCATCGGAGCCTATCCTGAGAGCAGGCAGCAGAACACATACATCTTCCAATTGGGTTCTGCATTTTCAAAATGGCTCTGGTTACTCCGGGTCCTTTGAATTTTGCTATCAACTTCTACTACCTGCTGAGACCCTGGCTGCATTTCAGTAAATATATCCCTCAGCTTAGGAAAAAACAGCTTCTTGACCAAGGAACACAGCGTGACTCCTAACTTACTTGGTACAAGTTTTCACCTCCTATCTCAGCCTCCCCAGCCCTGGGATTACAGGCATGTGGCCGCCACACCAGGGTGTTCTAGGGCCAGCATGGCATGCGGTACTGGGGACTGAATCTGGGTCCTTGTGCTTGCCAGACAGGCACTTAGACCACTGAACCATCTCCTCAGCCTCTCAGCCGCTTTTGCTGCTCTCAGAGTCCAGGTCTTGCAACACCTCTCCCATTAGCATCAATCTAAGATAATCCACATTACTGACATGAATGTGTCATGAGGTCCCAGCCCCAACCGTTCGCTCACTGTTTAGAAACATGATTTGTATATTGGCTTTGTACCTTGACTTCTTGCTTTTGAAGCAAGTCTCCTCTCTTCTGTGTAGAGCTTTAGGCTTCTCCACTTGGACGACTAGGAATAGAGTGTCTTGTGCTGCTTCTACCCACTGCTGTGCTGGCTACAGCCAGGGGTGGGGTGCTGACAGCAGCAGGGTGAGGAGGTATGGAGCTCCTTGCCCCTACATCTACAGCCCCACAGGCCCAGGGAACCAAGCCATTCTGTCATCAGAATGCTCATGCCCAGACCTCATCAAGATGTGCACAAGGACTCACAGCATGACACAGTCTGGACAGAGCTGTCCTAACCCACAGTGACCCTGGCACAGCCAATTCTACAGAGGGTTTTGACCCAGAAAGTGCTGCCAATGGCCTCCTGCCCAGTGTGAGTCTTTAACTACTGCAGAGCAGCTCAGAACTCTACACACCTCCACAACACAGCTGAAGGGACCGCCGGGGACGGACAGCTCTCAAGACAGAGTACTCACTGCCCCCAAAGGGTTCAACAAGCTGCAGAGCAGGGTCTGCCTTCAGAGACCCCTGCCCACTGGGCCTTTGGGAGGTGGGTCCTCTGAAGTCTCGTCTCAACATTCTGATCTCTGTGGTGCTGGGGATGAAACCCAGGACCTTATACATGCTACACAAGTGTTCTACCTTCGAGCTACCCTCAGCCCCTAGAAAGTTTTGGGAGCACTGAGATCTCTGAGCCACATGTGCTGAACACAGTGACCAAAGATGGTGGCCTGCCAGGCAGGGAGCCCTACATTGTGGGTCAGGGACTTCTCTCTGTGCAGTGCTCTGGCTTCTCTGGACCAGAACAACTACCACAGTATGGAGGCTTCCTGGATTCTAAGAGGCTCCTCTCAGCTCAGACACTTCAGAGAGCTCTTTCCTAAGCATGAAGCACATCCTTCTCCAGCACACCTACCTGTGCTGCTGCAGGACCATGTGGCTTACACCTGTAACCCACGAATGGCCTTTGATAACATGCATCTGTATCTGAGACAGTGTAGTGGTTGATACGTTGTGTCAACTTGGCTGGATGACTCAGAGGCCTGGCTCCCTGTTGGTAGGAGTCCTGCCCCGGGGTACAATTGGTTCCTTCCTGGAGCATGACCAGGGCCTGCCTAGGATATGATTGGCTCCTCCCTAGAGTGGGATCAAGGGCCCATGCTGGGATATGACTGGTTCCACCCTAGGACACAATGGGCCCACGTCAGAGTGACTGAGCACAGAGACGTTTTAAAGGGGCTGAGGAAGGAGTCAAGACGTCACTTCCTCTGAGAAGCTTCAGTCTTTGAATTTGGCCTGGACTTCATCATCTGGCTTGCAGCGCAGACTCTTTAGCCTCCAGCTTGGATCTTTTGCCATCTGTCACAGACTCTTCAGCGTCCATCACAGACACTTCAGTCTTCTATTGCAGACCCATCAGACGACAGATAGAGACTTACATGGAGCACTGCATTGAGTTTCAGACCTCGGGACTGAATTCTCCAGTCCAGAGCATGCAGAAGCCCTCTGCATGCTTCCTCATCTGACTCTGTGGCTGACTATTATAAGCCAATCTTGTAACTCCTTATATATTATATATTTTGTGTTAATATCTGTTCCTTGTATCTTTCTGTTCCTCTAAGTAAAACCCTGACCAATACAGACAGTCAATGGAGAGAAGAAGCAGAAGCCAATCTAGGATCCATCACAGCAAGGCCTCCTTCAGAGGCCCACGCACTACCATCCCTGAGGAATGGACACAAGCACAGGGCTATCAGCACTGTGCCTTCTCAGGCCCCCACTCTACAACTCCAGGAGAGCTCCACTAGCCTTGAGCCTACCAAGGGACAGGACAGGCATCTTCAGGTTACATTCGTCTGTCTCCAGGGGAAGGAGGTCTGGCTTTGTATCAAGTAGTTAGAAACCAACAACCAAAGTAGGTAGGAAATAGCTGCTTTATTGAAGAAGACTCCAAAGTCTGCTCCACATCTTTCTAAGACCCAAGTGTAGACACGGTAGGTGGCGCAGGCACAGGACTGGCTTAGTCCAGTGTTCTCAGGTAAAAGAAAACCAAAGCCGGTTTAGGCCCACACAGCTGCTAACGAGGAACCCTGAAAGATGGATGTGGCCTGCAGCTTGGAAACGTCTTTCTCGCCCTTCTGCAGCTCGGCCTTTGCCTACACGGTCCCTGCCCGAGGCACTATCACCCTCCCACGCCTGGATCTCTGCAGCCAGCGAGACCCCTTCAACATGGCCTCCTCCACACTGCTGCAACCTGAATTAGGAGAGCAGTTACTCTCTCTATGGCCCAGTCACCTCAGTCAGACCTACAAAGTCAATGTAGCAACAGCTGTGGTGCACAAGACTGGCAATTCAGGAGGGAGGCTGAGGTAGGAAGATTACAAGTTCCAGGCTAGCCTGGGTACTGAGCCTCTCAACATGTAAAGGGGTACACACGTGTATATGTATGTGTGCTGGGAGTGTAGCTCAGTGGAAGCACATACTCCTGCATTTGGCCACCCATACCACAGAAGACAAAAAACAAACAAAACCCCTATGACACAGATGCCTCCCTGCAAGGGGTACCGTACCAACTCTGACATAGGCCAGCAGAGGCCCTGCTTTCTGATGTCTTACAGAAGGATGTTTCAGGGTTCCGGGGCTCCTACCTGCATTAACCATGTGGACAAGAGATACTGTAGGCCCAAACCAGGTAGCATGGCTCACAACTCAGCAGGGCCTGGCCCACACTCTGGAGGTAAACCCTGTACCACGCCTTTCTATTTGGGAGGCCACTCCAGCACTCTCTGAGGAGTTTTCACCAGATAAAAGCAGCAGTTACAACCAGGAAACCCGGAAGCTCAAGGGCAGTGACGGGAGCTACAAAAACAGGAAGAGAACCTGCAGCTGCTATAGATCTGAGCAGCCCCACACATGCTGCCCCTACCTTCAGCACTAGGAATCCTTGGACACAGCCCATGGAGGTAAAGGAGGCATTGGCCCTGGCAGGAGGTGGTGGTGCTCCAAACCTAGTTTCTGCTCAGCTCCACGCCAGGCCATGGGAGCAGGAAAGCTGGTTCACATGAGCAACTCAGGCTCTGAGCTGTGTGTACTCTGGAGCCAGTCTCACAAAGTCCTCCAAGCAGGACAGACAGGGAACCTTCTCCTGCCCTTAAACTCCACAGGGCAGACCTAAACAGGCTTACCAATGTTGGCTTGACCTACTTAGTGTAATGCAGTCCCAGGCTTTGGGCTCTCAGCTACTACAACTGCCAGTGAGAACAATTTTACGTCTCCTGCCACTGGTCAGGTCCCACCTGCCCGAGTGCAGGCACACACTTCCCCTTGACAGCTCTGTCCTCTCAAGATCTTGGCCACACCCCTTCCCACCAAGCCACCTGGGAGTCCTACGAGCTGCAGGCATGCACAGTTCCTATCACTGCCTGCCCAGCAGCAGCCCACAGTGCTGGCCCCAAACAAGCCTATTCTAGAGCTTCAGCACTCACCGTTCCTGTGCAGGGCATAAGGCACTCCAGCCAAGTAAGAAGGGAAGACAGTGGGCATGCTGTCCAAGCACCCGAGGATCTCCAGGCTCCTCTAGCTTTCCTATCTACATAGCACTAAGTACGTTTATGTTCACGCACTGCTCATTAATTTTCATACGTGCAATTCCTGCTGACCTCATTACACTCCAAGACCCAAGTATTACAGAGAAAATGAGCTGCAGCAGAGCAGAGCAGCAGCTCAGGCAGAGCTGAGGGGCAGCAGCCTGGGGACCCTCTTTCACAGCCCAAGTACCAAGAGACAGAGAAGAGGGAGCAGCTCAAATCAGCTGGCAACTGCAGAAGATAGGCGCCACTCACTCTACCAGTGTGAGTGTGGACAGCCTAGCAAACAAGCAGCCAGGGAGGAGCTCCAAAGACAAATTAGGATCAGTGACAGTGACCTGCTTTCTATGGGCTTATGGGACCCCCTGTTCCAGCACAGAGAGCAGGAACCTGAAACTCAGCACAGCTAGGGCTTAGTGATGGCCACAAAATACATGGCGAAGTCTGAACCTCAGCTTGAGTCCATCTGGTCAGACTCCAAGTTCATGCTCAGAGTATGCCCCGCATTGCAGGAGAGGAAATGCGTACCCCAGAACTGTCATTCCCCAACCCTTCGGTACTGCAGAACAGGAAATATGCACCCTAGAACTGTGTCACGCCCTCACCCTGCAGGACAGTATATACCCTAGAAATGGCACTCTCCCCCAGTCCTGACAGAACTGTGCATCCCATAATCATGTGGTACAACACCCCTCCCTCCGTATTCCCTGGCACTGCAGGATAGGGATAGAACCTGGTGTTAAGAGCACATGATGAAAGCTGGGCTCAGCGCTGCACACCTGTGACCCCAGCACTCTGGGAGGCTGAAACAGGGGGATTATGAGTACCACCTAGAACTTACACCTTTTTCAAAATCAGTCAGTCAATCTGACTGGGTGTGCAGCTCTGTACAAAGGTGCTGTGTTTAATCCCTAGTACTTAGAAAAATAAGCACACAGAAAAAAGTTGTAATTTAGATTTAACATTATTTTGCTATTCACATTCAGAATAAACAAAACTTCAATGTGAAGTCCCTGGCAGTGTTTACAGTAAGGATAACTGAAAATACTACAACAGAAATTTTGAGGCTCACAGAAACAAGCAGCCAAGTCAAGATCAGCCAGAGAGCAACTTCCATGCCCCAACGTGCAAGAGGAAGGGCGTCAGCACGCATGGTTACTTGAACACCTACCCAACGCCTGCAGGACAGGCTTCCCTGGGCACTGTGTGCTGGCATGCAGGCGCAGCACCTCCAGCCCTGCTGTGTACAGGCAGGTAGGGGATGGAGAGGAGCCAAGAGTTACCTTTTTCCCTGTTTGTTTCTCCACCATGTCGTTGCTAAGAGGAAAGTCTTCTTGCTGTGGTGTTTTAGAACACCCACTCTTGGGCATCGTTCTGCTCCCTCACCCGATCTTCATTTACACCGCCATCGCCTCATCGTCAACCGTCTGCTTCAGGAGAGAAGACAGGGTCAGATACTGCGGAATTCAAAGGTGGCTCAACACCTGGCCACCCTCCCACGGTCCCCAGTGGACTAATCACAGAAGGTACAACCACTCAGCACAGGACCAGCAGCAGCCATTCTTCACAAGGGGACCTAGGCCCCAGGAAATACCCCAGGAGCTACATGCAGGAGCAAGATGGGCCGAAAAAGGGCCTGCAAGGTACTGGCCATTCTGGGTGATACATGCTGGGGCCTCATAGCACAGGCCCTGACCCAGACACGGGGCTAAGCAGGTCCAGGGATGCTACCCTGTCCAGTGCGGTCAGGGGACAGATCAAGGCCCTCTCTTTTCCCATAATCTAGGTCACAACACCCACAGTCAGGAGCACTCTCCAGTCTGGCAGACCTCCTCTGTCAGCTAGACCCAGCCCTGACCCAAGCTTCTGACCAGGCAGAAGGCTGGAGGAGAATACCAGGCACAGGGGTCAAATCCCACTTCTGAGTATGCAACAGCTCCAAGAGAGTCATGAGCTGGCCCCTTCACTTGGGACTGAGGCCCCAACATGTTTCCCAAGATACTTAAGGCATGTGCTGCACTGAGCAGGTATTTCACCTTCTGTACTTGAGGACATTTTAGCATCTTAATCGGCCTAGTGGCTGGGGCCAGTTTCCAGAGATGGAAAGGGCTACAGGTCACTAGAAGTCCCTTGCTGTAGTACAAAGCCTACAAGGACCTTGCAGAGTATCAGGTCCTAAACAAGTTACTCTACTATGGCTTCCCTTGTTCCTGTCCTGCCTCCTGGCCTTGCTCCTGTCTCCTCTGTGGACACAACCCTCTGGTCTCTCACACGTGGCTGTGCCTCATCTTTTCAGTCACACAGGAGAGATGGGAGAAAGCACCCCCCCCACCACCATGTGCTCTATGTTATCAGTCAGAAACCAGTCTATGCTGACCACACCTGTGACTTCCCCTTCTGTGGGCTGTGCCACAGCACCATGGATGGTGACCAACCTGCTGGGTCTACAACCTCTGTTGTAAAGTGAATGGCCTTGCTCCCTGGCTCTTCCTACTTCTCCTCAATGTTACACCGGCATTTTCTGCGCTCACGCAAGCAGGATCTCACTATGCAGCTCAGGCCGGTAATGATCCTCCTGGTTTCTGCCTCCCTAGTGCTGGGATTACAGGAGCGGAACTGCGCCACCACGCCCTGACTCCATGGCCGGCTCAGTGCACCTGGAGGGGGGTGGCCAGAGTGGCATTCCGTGACCGAGATCAAACCCTGAGCTCACACTTGTATATAACATCTTCTTAAGATCCTGCCTTAAAGCTCAACAGACTACAGTACCCAATAGGCAGAACATAGCGGCCAGCGGCCAGGTTTTTGATCCCTGGTGTGCCGTGCCAGCGCTTGAGACTGGGTGTGAAGGCACACGCCTGCAATCCCAGCATTTTCAGAGGCTGAAAACAGGAAAGGAACTCCGAGTCCAATCTACATAGTGAGACCCTATATTCCCTGTCCTAAATGGAGAAAAAAAAAAAAACCACAACTGCCTTGTTTTCCCCTAATGATAAAAGCTCACAAACCACCCATTTGGTGTTTCACCAACCTAAGAACACATCTAGGGACCTGACCTCTACTGTAATCCAGAACTGCACATTGCCTCCATCCGTGTGGTTATGTGGCCAAGGCCCAAGATGATTATTTCTCCACAGAATTGTCATGTGAATTCTACATTCTTCAATTTTCACTTTGCTGAAACTGTATTTCAAGCACCTGACATAGGGACAACTACTGGAATTTGGCGGCTGCTTGCACATTCAGCAGCAATATGCAACTAGAACTTGAAGACCATCCAGAAGTAGATTTTTAGGAAGTCTTGCCTGTCTACCCTCCAGAGGACAAAACTAAGCACAGCTGTCAAAGGGTTACCCTCCACTGCACCCTGGCACCCAGCAGCCTGCAGCTGAGACAGCAGCATTCTCCCCCCCGAGTCCTTCACTGTTTCGCTTGGTGTACATGGCCTGGCTCTGCTTGGTGATCTCCAGGTGAGGAGCAAGATGCCGTCTAAATCCAGAAAGCAGGCTCATGGACAGAAGTGCCTGCCACACCTCGCTCCTGGGCACCAGCCCAGAATCTGCGACAGTTCTACTGCTGATAAGCACCTGTGGTGGCAGCACACTGAGACTGACTGGGACTCTCTTTTGCACCATGGATAGTCTCAGAACTCAACACTGCCCAACGCTTCTCCTTCTACCACTCCCCAGGGCAATTCATAGGGTAAACCTAGAGTTCCTACAATTAAGAATTTATGATAACTTTTTCGAGCCAACCTGCTGGTACATCTGAGAAGCCTGGGTGATACCATATGCGAGAGCTACGATGGCTAATGATGTACTAAGACACAAGGATGTCCACCAGCTAGTCAGAATACTTCATGTAACTAAGCTGTAGTGAGAGAAAGGAGCAGAGCCATCCCAACAGGAGGACAACTAATATATGAACAAATATATGAGGCCAGGACAGAGTAAAGAGATACTTGGACTTTCAAACTCCCAATGATTGTGCTCAGAGGCTCATGAAAGTATGGACAAGACAAGAAAAGGGACTACAAAAGAGCAGGTCCTAGAGAGAACTCCTGGTTCTAGTAGACTCCAGAGAACTTCAATGAGAAAATAGAAGGTTTGAAAACTGATAACAGACAAAAAAAAAAAAAAAGAGAGCCAACCTCTAGAAAGTTCACCATGAAGCAGAGACAAAGACTGGTAAGAGAACTAACTCATGTGATAGCCTTCCTTGAGCAGGCTGACCAGGGACCAGATGCCCAAGTAGGCCAACACTTTCTGTGTCCTTGGCCCCCATGCTGGCGAGAGCAGCAGCAACCAGGTCTTCCTAAGAGAGAGATCAGATCACCGGAAGTACTCATCACTAGGAGTGTTCAGTGACAACACAGCCAATTAGGAACACATACTACCAGACTGAAATTATCCAGCCACATTGTCACCAGGGCAGGAGCAAATTAAGGTGGTTTTAGGCATACAGAAGCTAAGTGACCCTTCCTGCCCATGCCTCTCCTAAGGAAATCAGACAAGATCATACTGGTGCTGGCAGATCCAGTCAATTTCCTGAATGTGTGAGACCCAAGGTGTAAGGATGGGTTTATACTGTAATGCTCAAGGGAATTTAAAATATCAGAAGGTTACTATATTTTGTGATATTTAAAACTCGGGCTGGGGAGATAGCTCAGGGGCACAAGTGCCTGCCTGGCAAGTGCAAGGTCTTGAGTTGGATCCCTGGTTGGAGGGGGACCACACACTTGTATGGAGGGCCAGCCAGATAACTCAGCGGATTAAAGCATCAGGCACAGGGACTGGGGATTCGATCCACAGCATGCCCTGCCGGCCCTGCCCCCAGGGTGTACTGAGACAGCAACTGAGATTGGGCATAGTGGCATGCACCTATAATTCCAGCACTTGGGAGGCTGAAAAAGGAGGATCACTACGAGTCTGATCTGTGTAGTGACACCCTGTAGATCCTGTACTAAATACATTAAAACAATTATTATTATTTGTGTGGAATTAGCATCCCTATGTCTATAAATAAAGTTATTCAGAGATGCAACCCACCCAGCTGTGTTCCTTGCTATGAAGGTGCTAAGGCACATCAAGCACACCCTTCCCAGACCCTCCCAGTCCACCTGGATTCTTGTGGCCTGTCTTCCCTGCAAGGGCTATGGAATCTCCTGCAGGTCCTCTGGGGCCCTGGTGGAGGGGTTCTTGCAGGTATGTGTTCGGTCAGAGTATTTTCATGGTAGTACTAAGACGCCATGTTCTCTTCCCAAAGTGTTAATATAAGCGTTGGCAGATGACAGGGAATAGAGATGAAGTCTTCTCAGTCACGCCCAGTCACAGTCATGTGACTGCAGCAGAACCTCTATCACCCACAGCCATGCTTAATAAAGCAGTAAATAAGGTAAATTTTATAAGATTGCAAACCTTGAGTCTTTGTCCTTCCAGTATTCTGTGACAAACGGAAATGTGCATGGAAGTGTTCTGGTGGGTGTCAGTGCACTGAGTCGTGAAGAAAACCATCTGTGAGAGTGAATTGCTATTTAAGCTGGCTGTGTTTTCATGGCACACAAGTTTTAATAAAAGACCATCTCGGCAGCCTGTCGATCACTACTAAAAACTGGGAGCTTGGTAGTCCCAGCTAGTCCTTAGTGTCCAGGGGGACTGTTTCCTTATACAAAATGGCAAGGCATTTGCACTAACCCAAGCGTGTCAGCCTGTGCCAAGACCTCCCAGGGCAACCTCAACTATGGGAGTAGTTGTTAAACTACATCACTGGGCAGCGGAGTCTGCAGCCATAAATTGGTAGACACAGAGGGCCAATTGTATGCTCTCAAAATGAATAAAGTGAGCCTACCACTTCAGGAAAACTGATAGCAATTATTGCCAATAAAGAGCCTGTCTGAGTTTCCAAAGTGAAGGGAGCCCTAACTTTAGGAAATGTGCAGCAACCCTGCTGAGGCTCAGGCGCTGCACTGCTCAACCGCAGCTTACTCGGATCAGGAGTTACAGCATCTGAGGCACGGTGCTGAAAACATCTGCACACTGAAACATTCACCTCACTTAGTGAATCAATGCTGCCACAGTAACTGGTGTATGATAAAACCCACGGGCACCGAGAGGACACAGGCTGAGGTGGCAGAGTATGCAGGTGACTGTAAGAGCTTCATTTTGCCACAGACGGCCTGAGCAAGGTAGGTCGACCAGGCTGCTCTGTGTGCCTAGCAGTGCCCATGCCCGACCAGACAGTGGGTGCAGAACAGATGCATGCCCCACCTGCCACTGCCAGACACGAAAGTGCCACACACATATAAGCAGCGCTCTTGTCCAGATTCTTATCGGTTTCCTCTGTAAAATGGTAATTTTTCAATAGAAATCTATTATATTAATGAATTATTTTATTATTTTTAAACGAAGCACTTACAGATCCTCTCAGCTATATTTCTACACAATAATTTAACAGAAATGTTCAACTCCACACACAAACAAAACACTCCATGGAATCACAGCCGCAGCGCCTGAGCCTTCTTCCCAGGCACAGGGAAGGGAGCCAAGCCACAGACTCGCTGCCGGAAATGCCAGCAGAAGATTCAGACGGGAAAGCGGTCGCCATCTAGGAAAAACAAACACTTACACAGAGAGTTCAGGAAAAAAAAGTCAATTACATAAATACTAATTAAAAAGTTAAAATCTGTTACAAAGCAGGAGCAGCAACAATGAAAGCAGCATGAAACTAGCCGGACTGAGAGCAGAACAGACAGGAAGCGTGCACAGAGAAAACTGTCCAGTGGCAGGACAGGTGTCTGACCCTGTGCCACAGCACCACTGCCTGCCCACCGGAGAGCACGTGACCAGGCTGAAGCCCTACCCTACACACATGATGCACCCACATAGGCTGCGTGTCTACACATCACGGGCACAGCGGTACCGGGGACAGCAACAAAGCGTACCTTCCCAACATCAAGACAGATTCCTCATCCTATACATAATAAATACCCTTCCTAAAGGAAATACAAAAAATCTTGAAACATCAATACTTTTGATCACTGAAGGTCACCTTCCTAACAGTAAAAAAGAATGTAATTGACAGGCTCTCATCCAGAACATATAAAGACCTTCGGCAACACACACAGAGCAATAAACACAAGAGACCAATACAAAAAACAGACATAGAGTTAAACACTTCAAAAAGAGGAAATCAACAAGGTCAATGAGTAGAAAGGCTCTCAATTTCGTTGCTAATCAAGGAAAGGCAAGCTAAAACAAAAATAATAATACACCCAGTACTAGAAAAGATGACTTATTCTGATGGAAGTGTAAACTGACAGGACAAATCTGGCACTCTCTACTCAAACTGAACTTAAGCATACAATACAATCCAGCAATTTGACTTGGAGAATACATGCAAATAGACTGTATACCCTATTTACAGCCGCAGCATCCATAATAGGCCACAGTTCGACCTAACAGGAGTGTGTACTCTGCAGCCTGTGAGCTGCTTATGGCTCCTGACAGCTAGTACAGTGACCCCTTAAGACCACAAACTTTTAAACACAATTCCATTCTTTTTAGGGACTGACTGTGTGGTACAGACTGCCGAGGTAACATGGGACACGGTAGCCACTTCTGTAAACCTGTGTCCAACACTGCACACACCTGTGCGACTTGGAGCAAACCAAACATAGCACCGACAGTAACAGTACCTCAGCCTCCCTACATATGTGTGTGCCAGAAGACAGGCCTTTACTGTTACTAAGAGACAGATAAGTTTTCTTAATTGTCAAACTTGAGGGGCTGGAGAGATAGCTCAGTAGAATAAGTGCTTGCCTGGCAAGCGCAAGGACCTGAGTGCAATCCCCGATTCCACACACACACACCCAAAAAGAAAGAAAAAAAAAAATCAAACTTAGGCTTATGTTATTTTGTCTTAATGCTATAATAAAATGTTGAAGAATAAAGGAAGGGAAGTTTGTTATATGTATATGTACTATATATTTTGTATGTGGCCCAAAACAATTTCCTGTTATTCAGTGTGGCCCAGGCAAGCCAAAAGGCTGGACATCCAATGACACAAATGAGTGTGTATATAATTTCTTCACAAATATTGGGGGGGAGGACACAATTTCTTTTTTTTTTTTTTAAAGGCAAGTTGTTGCTGTGTAGTTCAGCTCAGCCTTTACCTCATTTTGGAGCCCAGGTGAGCTTCAAACTCATGGCAACCCTCCTGCCTCAGCCTCCCCAATGCTGAGGTGTGTGCCATCATGGTCAGCCTATATAATATATTTACATAAGCTTTTTAAAACATTCAAGAACAATGATGAAACATGCACACTTAGGTGACAAAATGCACTTGAGCAATGGGGCTTTGGGATGAAATGGAACTGTGAGGCTCTGTGGGCCTTCTGAGTGATGGGGCGTGAGTGTTTGCTCTGGACTTCTGGTGTCATAATATTCACAACATGGGACAATGTTATACCCTTCAGAAAGAGTTTCAAAAAGTAGAAGGAATCACACACTGACCTTTCCATCTTCCAGTAGCCCTGGGTGTCACCCTGCTGAGAACTATAGCCACATGGCCGGGACGTGGGAGAGCATGAGGGTGCTGACATTCCGGAGTGAACTCACACTGTTAGGGATAGCATACAGTCGGCCGCTATAACTGAAGGGGAGAGCCATGGTAGAGGTTAGCCTCCAGCTGAGAAGATGGAGATAAAAGGAGCTGAAAGCAGTTTAGGAAAAGTATGCGTCTTACACAACAAAGGAAGATACAGAGTAAATGTGACAGAGCAGGCATACTCCATACTCGTTCAAGGTACAAGTGACTAAAAATAGTCACTGTGGTGAAGTGCTGAAGGCAGAGCGAGGGCAGTGAGTCAGCAGCCGTCCTCCACTGCTTCGTGGTGTAGAAACAGACACATGGAGCCATCCAGGAAAGGCAGGCCACTAGTGGAGGGAGGCGAAGGGGGTGCGGGCTGCTCAGGCATTGCTGCAGGAACAGAGGACAGCCTGTCACCTCACAGCCCAGCCACCCATCCTGGGTACACCTGCCCAAAGCACAGCCGAGATGCAGAACAAGGCGTGCACAGAGCAACTCACTACAGTGCTGTCAAAAGGAGGCACCAGGGCACCAAGTCTCACCACTGCAAGGTTACGAATGCCACTGACACCGAGCGGTGGGGTTCCAACCAGACCAATGGGAAGGAAGGAGGAAGCAGAGAAAGGCACATGTACTAGGGAGTCACCTTGGGCTTGTGAAGGTGCACTTACATCAACAAAAACTGAAAGGCTGGCTCAACACCAGAAAGCTAACCAACGTAATCCCGAGCTAACACTGTTGTAGTGAAAGTCACATGCTTTCTTCCCAGGAGCAGCAAGATGGCAAGATATCCTTCTAACCACTGCTACAGGAAGTTCTGGCCAGCACAGAAATGGAAGAAAAGGAAATCAAAATCATATAAATCAAAAGATAGCATGTCTACCTACAAAACCACAGGAATTTAAAACTCCTACAAATAAGAATTTGGCAAGTCTATATAGTACACAAGATCAACACAGAAATCCACTGTTTCCACAAATGTGCCAGTATTGAACATATGCAAACAGAAACAGACATAACGCCATTTAGACTTGCGCCGACTAAACATAAAACTGAAGATTCAAATCCAACAAAACTACAAAAGCCTACTAAATTTTAGGAAAAATCTTTAGGAACTAGGGCTACAGAGTTGTCAAACAAGAGCAGAATCCTTAAAAGTGCTTGTTCGACTGAGCTATCTCCCCGGCCCCTTTATTTTTATTTTTATTTTTATTTTTTTAACAAAATAACTTTTACTCTGTGAAAGACCCAGGTTAAAGGCTGACAAGACAAGCTACAGGCAAAGGTATCAGCCACCAGGGACTGCCAAGCCAAACCACAGCAATCTGGTGCACCTGTACCTTTCCGGATCTCTCTTTACATCTGTACTTCTTATCTGTGCTCCTGCTTAATGAAATGTTGGTGTGTGCTTTGTCCATCTTCTAGCTGGATTATTTGTTTTTACTGTTGATTGTCCTGTCTTGATTCTATGTGCACGTTCACTGTCTGACTTGAGTGGCACTCCTAGCGTACCACTATCTAACTGCAGAACCCACCAGAAGTTGACAGGACACAGGGTGCCCTGCCAGAGTGGCTCATGAGGATGGTATGCGGACTTGTGAGCATCACACAGGCTGCGGCACCATGCCCAAGATTGACTGAGCACAGCAGTCTGCAGCAGGATCTCCCTGGGGCTCCTCCAGGTGCCTGCATTGCAGCCGCCCCCAGAAGGGCACTAGGGGAGCTTGCAGGGCTGCTGCTACTTTTCTAAGTTCCTGAAAGTCTTAATTATTTCAAAATAAAAAGGTGGCTTATTTATTTATTTTTGTTTTTGGCAGTACCGGGGATTGAACTCAGGACCCTGAGCTTGCCAGGCAAGCGCTTATTCTACTGAGCTATCTCCTCGGCCCCAGTTCTTTGTTTTTTAAAGGAGACTATAGGTCGCCAATATAGCTCAGTGGCATAAACACCTGCCTGGCAAGAGCAAGGTCCTCAGTTCAATTCTTAGTAACAAAATAAACAGGTAAGAAATAATGCAGAGAAACGAAGCTTCTAGGTATGGTAGCAGGTCTCTGTACTCTGACTGTGATGCTGGTCATCTTTCAGCATTTTCCAAAACCCACAGAACCATGCTTTTCTTTCTTTCTTTTTCTTTTTTTTTTTTTTTTTTTTTTTTTTTTTTTTTTTTTTTTTGGTGGTACTGGGGATTGAACTCAGGATCTTGCATTTGCCAGGCAAACACTTATTCCACTGAGCTGTCTTGCCAGGACCTGCATTTTTAAATAGGTAAATTACATGTCAATTATAATTGTTAAAAGCTGTTAAAAAATTGGCAACAAAAAATTTTAATTTCCAGCCCAGCATGGTGCCACAGGCCTGTAATCTCAGCACTTGAGAGGCTGAGGCAAGAGGACTGCCAGGAGTTCAGGCTACATAACAAGACTCTGTCTCTAAAAATTTTTTGTTAATTTTTAAAATTTTTATAGAAAGAGGGTAAGATACAGGTAGACATTTTTTGAAAACCTTGTCTTACGGTTTTGATTTTGGAGTCACGTTTTATGTAACCTGAAATATTAACTACAAGAAAATAATCTAAAGTTGAAAAGGAGAGGGCATATACTTAGCTAGCTAGTATCTGCTAAGTGGCAGAGCACTCCCCCACAGACCACTGTACAACAAATGACCCGCTCAAGCATTCTGCAACTGCACAGTTGTGGGGTGATGCTTTGGGGCTCTCAGATGCACCTGGCAGAGAGTTGAGTTCTGGACAGGCCCCGTGTGACCATGGAGTGTCCTCTTCCCTAAGGCGGGTCCTCAAAACAGGACAGTGGTTTTCCCTAGTGGACCCTAGGTGACCACGCCTCTCTGAATGTCCCACTATCTCCAATGCAAAAGGTAATTTCTCAATATTTTAAGAATTATCTTACACCAAGGAATCTTCAAAGAAAAAAATCATGGGGTCAGGGTCTACTGAGAGAGTTACTACTGGTTCTACTCAACATACTTTACTGTCTCCTGAATAGTTTATGGTATAGTTTTTTTTGTTCTTGTTTTTTTTTTTAATATTTTGTTTTTTGTGGGACTGGAGTTCAAATTTGCCAGGCAGGCACCTGTGCCACGTAGCTATCTCCCCAGCCCCAATATTTTCTTTTTCTTTTTTTTTTTTTTAGAGCCAGAGATTGTACTCAGGACCCTGTGCTTGCCAGGCAAGCACTTAATATTTTTAATTTAAAGAATCTTTTAAATAATTTTTTAATGTATTAGTACAGGGTCTATGAGGTCTCACCATGCAGCTTGGACTCTAGTGATCCTCCTGTTTTCAGCCTCCCAAGTGCTGGGATTACAGGTACATGCCACCACGCACAGTCTCAATCGACATCTCAGTGCATCCCTGGGGTGAGGCCAGTATAATTAACTGATTTGGTACAGGGTCTCACTATGCAGCTCAGACTTGTAGTGATCGTCTTGTCTTAGCCTCCCCAGTGCTGCGATTGTGAGCCACCATGCCCAGTTTTGGTGGCTGGCACACAACACACCCGGGGTCCCAGGGCCGGCAATTTGGGTCATTATGCTTGCCAGGCAGGCACTTAGAATGCTGGGCTCTCTCCCCAGCCCAAGGATGGTTTCAAAACTGAAAGTCATGCCATGTATGGTGGTGCATGCCTACTGTCCCAGCACTTGGGAGGCTGAGGCAGGACAATCACTACAACTTAAAGGCCTAGCTCAGCTATAAAGCGAGCTTAAGTCAGTGTGAGCTGCATGAGACACATCTTATTTAAAGAAAAAGAAAAAAGGCAAGAACGTCATAAAAAGAATAGGACAAAAGGCTTACTATGTATTAAGACAAACTCCAGCTGCTGAAGGTTGCTTAGGTCCTTCACGCAAAAGGCAGAAACCAGTCAGGATGGCAAAAAAACAAGCCTGCACCTTAACGTCAATCAGTATGACTGGGGTTTAAGCAGGCCCAGGTTCCCAGAGGCTGACCTGGTAAATCTTTTATGCTCCCACTGGTGTAGCTGCTCAGAGGTTGACATTAACATAAACACATCTTGCTTTGTTAATTATACTTCCCCAACGAGTCCTCCCTCCCCTAATAAACCACAACCTGTTTCTCAACATCCTGTGACAGTAACAAAGGTAGGTGACAGCATCGCACTCCTTAGTGTGTGCATGCACTCCAGGATGCCTCTGGCACACTGAGCTCTCTCTCTCACCTGGCACAGATCCTAGACTGGCCAAGGCAACTCAGGCGGGCTGCCAACCACACCATCAGCAGCACCTCAGTGCACTGTGGAGTCTATGGAGGAAGTGGCCAGGGTGTAGGGTGAGAAGATCTCTGCACAGGACTGGCCCATGTTCACTGTGGGAGGCTGCTGCCCTCCAAGGCTGCATCCCATTCACACTGACTCAAATGAAACAGCCTCAAGCTGCAAAAGGCCTGTGAGTCAGCTGGCAAGAGTAAGGGACAAGTGCGGTGGTGTCCCAGGGGATACTGTATGCACACACTCACCACAGCATGCTGGGCTCAAAAAGCAAGGCACAAACAAAGCCGTGTTAGCAGTGGGTTTCTGGTCCTAGGACCCTGAGTCAGGCAGATGCGATCAAATATGCTTGTGTCTTCAGGAGCTGGTTGCACAGGGTGTGTGTGTGTGTGTGTGACAAACAGCCTCCCTGTGGACAGCTAGGACACATGCCATTTCCTGTGTGGATGTTACACCTCCACAAACACCAAGAACACCACCAGTCTTTTGAACCACGTTTCCGATAACTGACCAAGACACCACTGGACACCTGCTTTGCAGCCTGTCAAGCCAACAGCCGGGATAAGGCAGCGAGTCTGGCTCACACCTGTCCCTTTCCACCAGGTTACTCTACACAGGGTCAGGGACGCAGCTTCATCTGTCTCTGTCACTGTTCCCAGGAGCAGAGCAGGTTGCAGCTGAGTGTGTGATATTGCAGTGAAGAGCAGAAGGCACAGGGTACTGTGCCAGGGAAAAAGCGCTCTGCTTACAAAGACCTCAGACTGAAGCTACAAGTCTGGGCCTTAGAGAACACCCAGGTCACGCCACTCGGAGCCCAGAGGCCTGCACAGCAGCGCCAGACTGATGGCCGTGGGAGGACTTGGGGTTGCTTCTCTTATGTCCGGCTTATTGTTTGTGTTTCCCCCATGGACGAGCGGACAGCTGGCTGGCAGGAGATCACATCCTCTGCAAACCGTCCACACAACAGGCTCGGAGTTCCACTCTTGGATGGAGCTCAGACTAGAGGTACTAAGCTAAGCAATGAAGGACAACGTGACAGGAAACTACCTACACACATTCCTGCCAGGCAGCTGGAACAAGCTTTACCTGTTCACTGCCTGCTGTGTTTTACAGCCACCACGCAACAGACACCACCCAGGCCTCCGGCCAAAATGCCAGCACGCTGGGGAGCTCTGAGCTGTGCTGCCTGGCTACGAGCAGTGCCCAGATGTTCACTGAACACACCCCAGCCATGTGTCCACACACCACCTTCACAGCAAAAGCCCAGGACTGCAGGCCGGGTGCGGCGCTGTCCAGGCTCCCCCAGGCTCCTCCAATGTTAGGGTCACTATGCTGCTTCCTCAGCACAGGTGGCTGAAAGAGACAGGAGGCTCCAGAGATGTCTTAGAGGGAAGGAGGAGGAAAGGCCACCTGCTGAGCCCTTCCCACTGCTGGCCCTCCCCAAGAGGAGGCCCAGGTGCCCAAGCCTGTCCTAGCTGTCACTGTGCATTACTAATGTCCCCAGAAGCCATTCCCTCTTGGGATGTGTCTGATTATAAGGTAGGACTAAACACAGCAGAACTGATCAAAGGGTTTTATAAAAGAATAATGCCTTAAGTATAAAGGAATTTCTATTAGAAAGTGACTACAATTTCAAATGCTAAACAAAGCAGACACATGGAGCAAGCTATTCCTCAGAACACTCACTGTGCAATGTCAGAAAGGAGACTGTTCCTGAGACTCCTCGTGCCATGTGAACACAGCGCACAGTCCCAGAGGTCAGAAGGCCATCATAGTTTTCATTATTTTTAGCTCCACCACACGATGCAAGAGCACACCGCGGCCAACTCCAACTCGACAGGCAATGGATGTGCACGCTCCTCCTCTGCAGCAGCAACAGTCGCCTCCGCCAGGGCCGAGGCCAGGATCTCTCCACCGTGCTCTCTGACAACCAACAGCACACCGTGACTTGCACACCTGCTACATTAGATGCTCCTGCCTTCCTTGATACATAGTCACAAGGAGGACGTCACAACTCTATCCATCCCGTTCTGCCCTCTGTGCCATCTCCATAGTGACCCCGACACACTAGCCCAATGATACCCTGCCACTTGAAAGCCACAAGTGCCACCACCATTGTGGCCATCGCAAGATGACAGGCCTGGCTGGCTCCACATACACTGCCTCAAGCACTCCTGCAGCGAGAATGGTGTGGTGGGCCCCCCAACCCAGGGCATCTCTGAGGGAAGGTCCATGCACTACGGCAGCAGCACACTGAGGTGTCCTCCAACCTGTAGACCCCTGCCTCCGCAGGGCACCCAGGCAGCCACCTGCTTACAAAATGACTGTCAAAGGTCAATCCCTGCTAATCCAGAATGTGGGTTTCAAAAAGGCCCATCTCCAGCAGCAATTTTGTCCTGGCACATGTGCTCTGTTTTCCTAAAGCAGAAGCACACTGTAGGCAAAGCCAGAAGTTACCTTCTCTGCTCTCTCACACTTGGTGAATCAGCCAGGGAACACAAGAGCATTCTCTTATTTGCGGTTCACCAAGTTCAGAGCAATGCAGGTCTAACCTGCGGTAACCCAATGTCCAGAACTGACCACCAGCACATCCTTCCCCTCAGTACCCCATTAAGTGGGCTGCCGGGCCCGTGTCTCACCTGATCCGAGACCCAAGAGGAGACAATGTATCCATCTGCGCACAGTGCTGACCCAAAGACAACCAGAACCTACTCTAAACATTGCCAACAGTCCTTTAAAATATTCACAAGCTCCAGAGACAATGACTAAGCAAAACATCTTCTTAAAGACCTGCTAGCGCTTCTGCCCATGGTCCCCATGGTTAGAACACAGAATAAGCTTACCATTCTGAGAGTTGGCAAGGCAGATTCAAAGGGGGGAATGGCTGGCAACACTGCCAGGTATGTGTGCCTAGTACCTTTTAAGAACTGAGTATGGCACCACCTAAGCTTAGAGCTCAGCATACAAAGCTAACAAAACGAGTAAGTACAGAAACTACTGACAGTGAAGGGCAGGTAGGTGGGAAGAGGGGTGTGTGTGTGTGTGTGCATGTGTGCACATGTGTATGCACACACACACATCAAGAGCCACTGAGAAGCCTGGCCTCTGTCTTCCAGTTGTGGCTGACTCTTGCAGTGATGCCAAACATAGCACTCCACTCTTCAAATGTTTCCGGAGTCTCGGGCACCCTCAACTCAGGGAGTAAAAGCACAGTGTCTATAGCCTTGCATCGTAACTTAAGAAGGTACACCTAAAGACCCAACCCCTCAAATCCCCAACACCGTAGGAACCAAGTCAGGTAACAGCAAAACACTAGGGCCCACATAGGGGACTCATGGGCTGTTATGGTTTATGTCTAGTTGTCCCCCCAAAGCCTCATGCAATCATGGAGTGGGGATTTCTAGAGTTTGAGGCTTGACTCATGATCCACTGGGATTATGGGTGTAGTCTAAGGTGGACAGGCTGAGGTGGAGAGCCTGAATGTAATACAAAGAGAGACAGAGAGACAGACTCACGCTGTTGCTCTCTGTTCCCCTGGTTGTTCCATTGTCTCTATCACCATATTGTTGCTGTCCCGCTGCCATGAACTGCTGCTCTCTGCCACGTGCCTCTCTGCCTTGGAGCCAGCTGAGTATGGAATGAAACCTCCAGTAACTGTGAGCCACATAAACCTTTCCTTCCTTCACTTTGAGTGTCAGGTATTTGTTCCAGCAACAAGTAAAAGCAACCAAGACATGGGCCTAATGTGGAGGCCCAACTACAGCAATCTTTACTGGGGACTTCCATAAAACCTGCAGGGCTAGAACCCAGGCTTCCCTGATCGCCTGTGTCCAGGCCTGTTCAGCTTTAAAGACCAAATTAAAGTTCACAAGAAGACAGCAAAGCAGACAGAGAAATGAACAGTTACATTTTCCTTATGAAGAAGCATTAAAGCCAAGTGTGGCAGTGCATGGCCGTAAACTCTAGCGATGTGCTCTAGGAGGTTGAAAGATAAGAGAAGGGGGAGAGGGAGGGGAGGGGAGGAGGAGAAGGAGAGAGACAAGAGCCAGAGACACAGAGAGACAGAGAGACAGATGGACGGACAGAGAAAATTAACTGAGAAAATAGAGATACTCCTCAACTTACAATGAGGTCACAATTCAATAAATCCAATATAGGTTTAAAAAATTCTTGGTGGAAAAAGCATTTAACATGCTTAAATAACCAGCAGAGCGCGGCAGTATGGGGCAGTGTCCTTTGTGACAGCAGGCTAGACAGGAGTTGTGGCTTGCTGTCACTACCCAGCATGATGTTACTAGTACAGGAAAAGCTCAAAATTCAGAATCCAAACCTACTCAATGTGTACCACTTCACACCACTGTAACGGTGAACAACCGTATGTTTGGAACCTTCTGGATACTGAAATGCCATTTACCCCAAAGTCTGTGTTTCTTGTAGAAAAGAGCAAAACAGTTTCACTCCTAACTGCCGTAAGCTGCACATGATCCCAATGCTCACTGACAGATGAAAGCAGGGATGAGATCCTTTGGTCCATGAGCATGATGACTGGGTGTTCATGTCGTATGTGTGAGATATGCCTCCCTCAAACCTTGTTACAATGTGGGCACATTCCCCTTGGAGGTAGGGGGGTGGGGTCAGGGATTAGCACACAGCGGCCGTGCTGCAGAGGACAATTCGACAGTGAGGAAGAGGAAAGCATGATACCAATGGGATAGGTCTGAGGCAAACAGATGACGCTGTGCTCTGTGAACAGTGAAATGCTGTTTACATGTTTACACAAAGGCCTAGAACAGACAATGCTACATCAGAGAGATCATAACATGCAGCCTTACTTGGAAGGAGGGTCTGTGCACATATTACATTAAAGCTCTCAGGATAAGCCACTCTGCATTATCTGGGCAGACCCTGAGTTCAGTGAAAAGTCCTGGGTTCTTACAAGAGAAAGGCCGGAAGAGACTAGGGGGAGAGGAACAGGCCATGGGTTTACAGATCGACCCTTCGACCCTTGAGGAAAAACTGCCTAGAGCCCTAGTGGGCATACAGTTACCAGCACCTCCCTTTCAGATTTTGCCTCCTCCACGGAGAGGAACTGGGTTTTTAAGCCATTAAATTTGTGGCATGTACAAAGCTTGACTGAAAGATAGGGTGAATGTTTAAATTTAAAAAAAAATTTATTTCAGTAAAAGACACTGGCATTAATTCAATGCCCCCTACCACCAGTCTCAAACACACTTGTCTCATTGTTCCCGCCATGTTCTGAAGCAGTTCTGGAAGTCCTCCTTCACGAGTGCTTTTACAGTTACACTCCTGTGGCTGCCTCGATGTCCTAAATCAATTTAAAACACTGACTTTTCGTGATGACTTGGACTCTGAGGAGAGCCAGAAGTTGAACAGAACCATGTTTGGGGAGTAAGGCAGGTGAAAGAAAACTCAAGGTCATGATTCTATATCACTGATTTTCTGTTGGACAGGTATTCACTGTACTTTTGATCACATCTCTTAAAAAAAGGATGGTTAGGAGGAACCAGGACAGCTGACCAGCATCCTCACACCACAGCTAGAAGGAGACGCGCATGTATTCATACACACATGCGTGTGTGTGTGTGCATGTGTGCACGCACACACACACGGCTGGCACTACAGCACTGTACACCTTTCTAAGCTCTGTCAATACCTGTGTAACAATCCTCACCTTGGCTCTCCACACTCCAAAGCGACTCACTTACATGCAGACAAAACAAGTCTCAGTGAACACAACAAAGGCTCATGGAAATAGCTCCAGAATATACTAAAACTCAGAGGTGGAAGTTCATAAGGAAAAAGCAGGTTGCACATTAGCATATAAGTAAGCAGAACCTGGAAAAGTAACTTGTACATGGTGGCGCAGGGTCCTGAAACCACTAGCATTGGTGACAGCGGCACAGGAGTAAGGTTTTTAGAAAGTTGCACTTATTTTCGTTCTCTAATTCTCTATCCAGGCTTATTCTCCTTAGGATTTGGTTACTGCAAATAAGCATTAGATAGAATCTCAGAGTGCATTAGCAATGCCTTACTTACTTGTGCAAAACCTTATATAGATAGATCCACCATTTTACCTACACAAGCTGGCAGACATGTATTTTCCAGGGGACGAATTAAGAGTCCTGTGAGGCAGAGGACATGCCTAGGGTCAGCACCAGGACTCCTGCTGAGCCAGCCTGGAACCTGCAGCCTTAGAAAACTACATCCAAAGATGCTTATCAGGGTGAAGTTTTTTTTTTTTTTTTTTTTTTTGTGGGACCGGGGTTCAAACTCATGACCTTGCACTTGCCAGGCACACACTTGTGCCACAGAGCTATCTCCCCAGCCCAAGGATGCTTATCAGAAGGTCCTTTCCAATCCATGGCTTCTTCATGAAAGGTAAATTCTACCTAGGTACAAGATGCACATTAAGTAATAAGAGATATGAATTCCTCCTTGGTGCAACCAAAGGAGTGAGATGTAAGACCCTAAAGTCTCTCAGCAATGCTGAGGTGTTGAGGGAAAGGTGGCTCTTTCTGAAACCTCAGAAATCTAGAGCGTCTTATGTTATACTTATGATTTTGTTTGTTGCAGTTTTAAGCACTGAGCCCAGAGCCTTCATACTACCCTAGCCCCTCTACAAGAAGATAGGGTCTTGCTTAATGTCATGGTGTACACCTGTAATTCCGGTACCCAAGAGGCAGAGGCACCATGATTAGGTCAACATGGGCTACATAGTGAGATCCTGACTTGAAAGAAAGAAAAAAAAAAAAAAAAAAAAAAAAAAAAAAAAAAAATCCTAAAATAAAATGAACAAACAAATAAATAAAGGTAGAGTCTTGTTTACTGGTTTCCATATAAGAAATCTTTGTGTTTATCATTTTACATTAAAGTAGCACACTAAAGCATACAGAGGGTGTGAGGAACTGGGCATCTACCTCTGCTCAAACCCTTGGGGCTGTGTGGACACCAACACAGTACTACACAGCAGGTGCAGCCCCTGATGGACCCCTTCAGTTCTTGTTTCTCCTCTCCAAAAGCACTGTTGCCCTAATTTTTAATGCTTACTGCCCCCATAAGCCAACGAACAGCATGCTGCATGTACATGTGATCTTCATGTGAGTTATACTTTTTGTTCTCATACTTTAGAGATTTATCTTGGAAGAATGAACCAAGAGAAGTTATACTGATACACGCCGTCCTACTTTATCATAATTTGAGTATGGTATTAATTGTCAAAAAATTCATTCTCAGGGCCAGCGAGATGGCTCAGCAGAGTAAGCACCTGCTTTGGTATGAGTGGGGACCAGGACCCTGTCCCAGTCCCGCAAGCCATGGTGGCCCTGCCCCCAGGGGAGGCTGAAAACAGGAGGATCACTATGAGTCTGATCTGTGTAGTGAGATCCTGTAGACTCTGTACTAATTATTAAAAAAATTCATTCTCTTTAGTTGACATTTCCCCCAACTTTTTCCTACTACAAATCTTGCTACAATGAGTATTTGTCTATATATTTCTTTATATAAAATTTAAAATCCAACTGAAATAAACTAACTCTAAATTCTTTCTAAAATCTGGTGAAGTTTCAGATTGCACAGCCAAACACAAATATGACCTCTTTCAAGTTGGATGCACTATTATATACGGTTACAAAGAGATTCTGACTGAGTGAAGGGAGACAGCACTCGGCATGTAACATACTCTTCAGCGGAACAAGAGCAGGTTCTACAAAGATAGTAATTCATAACTTTCATTTAAAAAAGATAAACTCAAGGGATAATAAGAAGTCCTCCATGGCAAAATGAGTCCAGAGTTCCAAAACCCCGAAGTCACACAGAATACTTGATGACGCATGTGTCTTCCCGGGAGGGAATCCATAGTTTTCATAGTTAGCAAATTCATGGGAGGCCTACACTAAAACAAAGTTTAATAAGTCAGTTTGTCTTTCTGAACATGTGGAGCAAAGTATTAAGACGATAGCCAGATGAAACCTTGAAGAAACATAGGTGGGTGTCATGGTATATGTCTAGTTGTCCCCCCAAAGCCTCATGCAACCATGGGACGGGGACTTCTGGAGTTTGATACTTGAGTCATGATCCACTGGGATTATAAGTTTTAGTACCAATGGGACTATGGATCTGAGTACTGCTGGGATTACTTGACTCTTGATCCACTGGGATTATGTGTTTTAGTACTGATGGGGTTATGGGTCTGAGTCTTTCTGGGATTATGGGTGTGGCCTAAGGTGGATAGGCTGAGGCAGAGAGCCTGAATATAATATAAAGAGAGACAGAGACAGACTCAGGCTGTTGCTCTCTGGAGCCCTGGTTGGTCGGTTGCCTCTGTCGAGATTGTTACTGTTCCGCCGCCAAGAACTGGAGGCTCTCTGCCTTGTTCCACTCAGCCTTGGGCTGGCCAAATATGGACTGAAAACTCCAGCAACTGTGAGCTAAATCAACCTTTCCTTCCTTCATTTTGAGTGTCAGGTATTTGTCCCAGCAACGAGTAAAAAGTAACTAAGACAGTGGGCATGCCTGCAATCTTAGCTCCTTGCTGGGCCAAGGCAGAAGGATCACAAGGTAGAGCTCAAGCCCCAAAATCTGGCAAGACCCAGTCACGAAATGAAACGAAACAGCTGGAGATGTAGCTTAGTGTGAAGGCCCTAGCTTCAATCCTCAGTACGGTGAAAAGACAAAAATCCAATCAAAAACCTTCATTTTTCAAATCTAATTTCAAAACAGTTTAAAAATTGACAAATGAATGGAAGGAACACAACTTTGGACTTCTCTCACATACACTAAGAAAAAAACATTAATTCATTTAACCAAGTCATTTGATGATACTGCTACTCCTAAGCACTATTGGGGGAAGGGGGTGCACCCAGTGTAGCACGGTTACTGGGGAAAGCTGAAGTCCACTGTTTTGAGACCAGGTGAAGACAAAGACTGCTACAACTGTGGGAAGGACAAGTCTAGAGAACAATTATCACTGTACATGGCTCTATTCCTCGCTTTACAAAGCCCATCAGCAAACTTTTCTTTTTAAGTTATTAGGTAAAGTAATCAGCCAAACCAAAAGAGCAGACAGCTGAAGTGGGAACAGGGCAATCTTGAGATTCCCACAGGTCACAAGGATGGTGCCCTCGTGTGAACAGATGCCACCAAACAGCTTCCTAGCCTTCCAGAAGGACTGTGTGGGCTGCCAGGCTTATCGCCATAGCAACAGCTCTAAACATATGTGCAGTGACACTAGCTGATTTCTGAAAGCTGTAAATAGAGGATAATGTCATAAAAAAATTAGAGTGAAGTGAGGACCACCCACTCCCTCCTCTCTCCAGCTTACCCAACCACTGGACCCCAATGCTCCTCAGAGTGGTGGCACATGTGCAAGTGCACTATGAATCCCCTCATAATACCAAAGCATCTGTACAAATTATGCAACTATGGAGAACAAAATACAGGCTTTGGATTAATAATTTTTGTATAAGCTTGTGTACCTACAAGAAATGGCCAAGAGATGGCAGAGTGGCATAAATGGTCCACTGCAGGGATTTCTGGGCCTGTGCTGACCCGTCTGCTCCACACCTACCTCCTCACACCAGAACACCCTCTCCCTGGACTCTAAGGACAATGTCCACAGCACAGGTAATGTTCCACAAACCAACAAGAACAGGTGTGGCAGTTGTTTGCTGAAGCAAAGGTTCCAACTGAAAATTGCAGGGTCTGGTACTGCAGAACAATAGCTGAAGGCCTGCAGTTTGTGTCTTTGAGGAGCACACTTTCTCCTGAGGTGGGGATGGGGAACAGAAGAAAGCCCAGGGATTCCCTGGGGATGGCGAGGTACTGGAAAGAACACATTTAGTCTAGAATAAGCCAAGCATTTCCCTGTGTGCCTGACCTCCTGTGCAAGAAGAGGCCCACACAAATGTGGCTGCGTGCAGGGAAACTGCACCAACAGCACTCAGCATCCACACCGTCACGAGATCGACCTACGGTTTCTCTCTTCTTCCAGCAGATGATGTAGTTCCAAGTATGCTTTTATCTCATATCTTTTCTATCGCATTTTTGAAGCATGATACGGAAAACAAGGAAAATAGGGGCCAGGGAGATAGTTCAACAGCTTAAGCATCTGCCTAGCAAGCACAAGGTCCCAAGTTCGATCCCTGGTACCAAAAAAGAAAACAAGGAAAATAAAATTCTAAGAATGAGTTGACATTCTTAGGAAAAAATAAACTTGTTACTTCATGTCGTAAAATGTGCTTATGGGCTTTACTTTGTCATTATAACCATTATAAGGCATTAAATCATCTAGGGAAATGTAATTTCATGTTAAAACATGATAAAAAGTTGTTATGCAA